>CAWUFW010020917.1:0-136545 GCA_963921515.1 Calotriton arnoldi
TTGTATGAATTTCAATTTACGTATTACTATTCTTATTTAGACAGCATTTAGAAACATTCAATCAGCCATAATCATTGGAGAGCAGTCCCTGGTAACCAATGAGTATACACTACTTGGTGGCATTGTAGTCTTTAAATCCTACATCTTCCAGAATGCACTATGGAAGTAAAATGCAGGTAGATTCGAACTGCAGTGCAATGTACTTATCATGTTCAAATATTTCTCTGCATCGCAGCCCTTGTCAAAATTCATGCGCTTCCAAGGCATTTTGAGCCATTACATTGCCGCAGATAAAACATGTCATTAAAAAGCACCAGTCTCCAAAGTCTGCCCGAGGGAGTGTAATACTCCTCCAGCATCCCTTGCTCGCCTCCGTGCATTCGTTGTATCAGGTTAAATCCTTTGGTTTTGCACTGGAAGTGGGCGGGTCATGCCCCCTAAAATAATCTCCAAAGCAGCTTTCTCCAAAGCAGGGGGCCCCCAACCCTGGCTGGGCGGCCTCGGAAATGCAGGGATGGAGCACCCTGCTACTTGCAACCAGCAACATGAAAGATCAGCTGATGCTCGACTTTGGAGAAAAAAGTGCTTTAATAGTGCAGGGCGGCAATTGTAAATTACTTCCAGACGCGTTTCGGCTGTTCAATCAGCCATAATCATTGGAGAGCAGTCCCTGGTAACCAATGAGGATTCACTACTTGGTGGCATTGTAGTCTTTAAATCCTACATCTCCCAGTATGCACTATGGAAGTAAAATGCAGGTAGATTCGAACTGCAGTGCAATGTACTTATCATGTTCAACTATTTCTCTGCATCGCAGCCCTTGTCAAAATTCATGCACTTCCACTGCATTTTGTGCTCATTACATCGCCGCAGATAAAACATGTCATTAAAAAGCACCAATCTCCAAAGTCTGCCCGAGGAAGTGTAATACTCCTCCAGCATCCCTTGCTCGCCTCCGTGCATTCCTTGTATCAGGTACCATTGTCTGATGGCCTTTTCCGCAACGCCTTGATGCCTCCGGGCAAAGTGGGCGCTTTATAAGGCTAATATTAATTCATTCATTCAGGTTAAATCTTTTGGTTTTGCACTGGAAGCGGACAGGTCATGCCCCCTTAGATAATCTCCAAAACAGCTTTCTCCGAAGCAGGGGGCCCCCAACCCTGGCAGAGCGGCCTCAGAAATGCAGGTACGGAGCACCCTGCTACTTGCAACCAGCAACATGAAAGATTAGCCGAGGCTCGACTTTGGAGAAAAAAGTGCTTTAATAGTGCAGGGCGGCAATTGTAAATTACTTCCAGATATATATATATATATATATATATATATATATATATATATATATATATATATATATTATCTACTGGCGGTCGCCAGTAGATAGTTATAGTTAGGACCTATTTTCCATAGGAAATCCGCAACATTCTATTTGAAATAACTCTTGCGTCGGTTGACGAATCTTCGTGAAATTTCAAACTTTATGGCCCGCTCCGGTCCGCTCCTACCCTGAAAGTTTCGGGGTGATTCGTCAAGCGGGGGCCGAGAAAAAGGGGGGTCCCAAAACGTGTTTCCCATTCATTTTCCCATAGGAAACTTTAGCCACGGCTACAGCCCGAACTGCTGAACGGAATTACACAAAATTTGGCAAAGAGGTAGTTCTTGGTTCAGAAAGAACCCTTTTGTTAAATGGTGTAAATCCGTTCAGTAGTTGCGGAGAAATTAAAAAAATAAGAGTCAAAAAATCAATTTCCCATAGGAAACTTTATGCAAGGCTACAGCCCGAACTGCTGAACGGAATTACACCAAATTTGGCAAAGAGGAAGTTCTTGGTTCAGAAAGAACCCTTTTTGTTAAATGGTGTAAATCCGTTCAGTAGTTGCTGAGAAAATCAAAAGTAAAAACACATATATATCTGGGCGGAGCCTAACCACACATGTCATCGTGAGATCTGATTGGCTGTCAGCACTTCATCCTGGAATTGCTGGCAGCCATCTTGGGACCAATATAAATGATAGTACCCCATTGAAATGCATTGTAGTGAATCAAAGATTTTGAGGGTTACCAAAAGGAGAACTATAAAGGGTGATAACAGACTTTAGTTACATTAGAATTCATTTGTTGATGGTACCATACTAATTTCAGGAATTGTGGTGTGTTCTAAGGTGATTTTACCCTGTGAAAAACCTTCTGCTGGGATATCATGAATCATGTTTGAGAGAAAACTATTTTCACATGCTTGTCCCATACAGTTTTGGAAGGTGCTCCAGAAGCTAAAATGAGAGCATATTTTCTGTAAATTCACATTATCTTTCTCAGTCATGTGAGAATGAAGTCTGACATTCTCAGTAAAACATGTACATCCAACAATGGCAGAGACTGTCAGTTGATTCCTTTGTGTTCTACTGCAGCTTCCCAGAGTGTTCTAAAGAACAACTAGAGCGCTAACAGCCTTACTTATGACAAAAGTATGGCACACCTGAAGCCATCTTGATTGGAATAAACTGGTAACACTTAAAACATTTAATTTAAAAAGGAACAAAATGATGGGGTTCATTTTGTTATAGAAATTATGGTTAGTGCTGTAGAAAGAAAAATTAGGACATGTTTCAAGTGTGATCTCAAATATCTTCCTGTTATATTTCAACAGGAGCAGCCTGTCAGTTGATGCCTTTGTGTTCTACTGCAGCTTCCCAGAGTGTTCTAAAGAACAACTAGAGCGCTAACAGTCTTACTTATGACAAAAGTATGGCACACCTGAAGCCATCTTGATTGGAATAAACTGGTAACACTTAAAACATTTAATTTAAAAAGGAACAAAATGAGGGGGTTCATTTTGCCATAGAAATTATGGTTAGTGCTGTAGAAAGAAAAATTAGGACATGTTTTAAGTGAGATCTCAAATATCTTCCTGTTATATTTCAACAGGAGCAGCCTGTCAGTTGATGCCTTTGTGTTCTACTGCAGCTTCCCAGAGTGTTCTAAAGAACAACTAGAGTGCTAACAGCCTTACTTATGACAAAAGTATGGCACACCTGAAGCCATCTTGATTGGAATAAACTGGTAACACTTAAAACATTTAATTTAAAAAGGAACAAAATGAGGGGGTTCATTTTGCCATAGAAATTATGGTTAGTGCTGCAAAAAGAAAATTTAGGGCATGTTTTAAGTGAGATCTCAAATCCTCTTCTATTTCATTAGAAAATTCTGACATGCAGACTGAAACAATCACTTTCAATACCAGCAGTAGACTTCCAGTTAACTCCTTGGTGAGCAGTAGCTTTACTACAGTGATCTAATGAACAACTAGAGTGCTACCATTCTGAATTTATGGCAAATGTGTGACACATCTGAATGCCTTCTTGATGGAATCAAAGTAAAAAACTGAAAGCATTTCCTACTGAGGAGACTGTAGTAAATGAGGAAATTAGGAAACTTCATAACAAATAAGTCTCCCAAGATGGCCACCAGAGAAAAAAGAGCCCAAATGTAGCACAAATATCACCCAGAGGTAGCCCACGTATAGCCCAATGACAGAAGTGTGCAAAACACTTTTTATTTTTTGTTTTTTTGCAGTTTTATATAGTGCAGACTGGTCAGGTATTGGAGTGCTTTACATGAGCATTGGTTACATCACACAAGGACAAATTCATGTTGGTTGACCCCTACACTACCCAAACACCACTGCACTACCCTAAACCCTAAAACACTACCCCCAGCACGACCCCCTTCACTACCCAAACATAACTGCACTACCCTAAACTCAAAAACACTACCCCCAGCATGACCCCCTACACTACCCAAACACCACTGCACTACCCTAAACCCTAAATCTACCCCCTACACTACACAAATACCACTGCACTACCCTAAACCCTAAAACACTAGAACCCAGCACGACCCCCTACAGTACACAAACACCACTGCACTACCCTAAACCCTAAAACACTACCCCCTACACTACACAAACACCATTGCACTACCCTAAACCCTAAAACACTACCCCCAGCATGACCTCCTACACTACACAAACACCACTGCAATACCCTAAACCCTAAAACACTACCCCAGCACGACCCCCTACACTACCTAAACACCACTGCACTACCCTAAACCCTAAAACACTACCCCCAGCACGACTCCCTACACTACACAAACACCACTGGACTACCCTAAACCCTAAAACACTACCCCCAGCACGACTCCCTACACTACCTAAACACCACTACACTACACTAAACCCTAAATCTACCCCCAGCATGACCTCCCACACTACACAAACACCACTGCACTACCCTAAACCCTAAAACACTACCCCCAGCACGACCCCCTACACTACCCAAACACCACTGCACTACCCTAAACCCTAAAACACTAACCCCAGCATGACCCCCTACACTACCCAAACACCACTGCACTACCCTATACCCTAAAACACGACCCCGTACACTACACAAACACAACTGCACTACCCTAAACCCTAAAACACTACCCACAGCATGACCCCCTACACTACACAAACACCACTGCACTACCCTAAACCCTAAAACACTACCCCCTACACTACACAAACACCACTGCCCTACCCTAAACCCTAAAACACAACTCCCAGCATGACCCCCTACACTACACAAACACCACTGCACTACCCTAAACCCCCGTACACTATACAAACACCACTGCATTACTCTAAACCCTAAAATAATACCCCCAGCACGACCCCCTCACAACACAAATACCACTGCACTACCCTAAACCCTAAATCGACCCCCAGCACGACCCCCTACACTACCCAAACACCACTGCCATACCCTAAACCCTAAAACACTACCCCCAGCATGAACCCCTACACTACCCAAACACCACTGTACTACCCTAAACCTTAAAACACTACCCCCAGCACTACCCCCTACACTACCCAAACACCACTGCACTAACATAAACCCTAAAACACTACCCCCAGCACAACCCCCTACACTACACAAACACCACTGCACTACCCTAAACCCTAAAACACTACCCCCAGCACGACTCCCTACACTACCCAAACACCACTGCACTACCCTAAACCCTAAATCTACCCCCAGCACGACCCCCTACACTACCCAAACACCACTGCACTACCCTACACCATAAAACACTACCCCCAGCATGACCCCCTACACTACACAAACACCACTGCACTACCCTAAACCCTAAAACACTACCACCAGCATGACCCCCTACACTACTCAAACACCACTGCACTACCCTAAACCCTAAAACACTAACCCAGCACAACCCCCTACACTACCCATACACCACTGCACTACCCTAAACCCTAAAACACTACCCCCAGCACGACCCCCTACACCACCCAAACACCACTGCACTACCCTAAACCCTAGAAAAGAAACCCCCACCCCATGCCCAATCCCCCTTACCTCTCACTCCTCGTGGTTCATCTCTCCTCGTGGTTCCTGCTTCACGTTGTCTCTGAGGGGCGGTGCACGTCGTTGTGAGGAAACGGAACAGCCTCTGTTTCCTTACAACGACATGGATCGTCTACATGTTTTTTAGAACGCATGGTCATTTACCATACATACCTTTACAACAAAATTCGTTGTAAAGGCATGCGTGGTAAATGACCATGCGTTCTAAAAAATGCGTAGTAATGACTTTGTGATGTACAACGCATGCGTGGTAATGCATGCGTTGTAATGGTATCGCAAAGTAAAAAAGTTGTTGTAACGGCTGTTTACCGATCGAAGCTGGCCCCTGTTCTTCAGTGAGATGTTTATTTGATTAATTAGGAGGAAGGAATGTGGTTTTTTTACCGAAAAGTGCATTCCCGGCTGTTGTATTGTGAAAGTGTCCGCGTGGCCTGGTTTCACTTCCGGTGAGAGAGTGGAAGAGTCTGTTTGGATCTAAAGGAGTTCTGTTGTTGGACGGGGCCGGCGCGACATGTCATCAGAAAACATAGCTAATGGAAAGCGTCCTCCCTGAAGTGTGGAGCAGTGCCATGAGAGGTCAACGAGTGTGCGTCCCACCGCAGTATGACCGTACCGCGTGACCCATGTGCCACCTCCAGGGTACGGGAGGCAGAAGCGGCATCGCAGGTCCTCTTGAAGACCATTGTAGCACTAATTCTACATTTTGGTACTAGGGCATTTTAACTTCGTTGTTCCTGCCAGATACAAAGAGAAGATCCTGTGTTATTCAGTGCCCTCGTTACCTTTTTGTGGGTTGTGGTGCTTGTCACTTCGCTGCCCCGCCGGTGCACACGACTGGGCACCCCACCTCGTGTGCCATCTGCAGGGCCTCTGCCCTCGGATCACTGGTTTTGGTTTCTGGAGTGGCAACATAAACAGTTGCTCCCAAAGGACTAGCCTGAACACTTAGGTGAATATCCCCTGCACCAGCATTCCATGGAAAATCTTTCCTAGCTCTCCCACGTCAACGAGGACGTCATATTAGCACGGCTCCGCTCGCGACACCGTATGACGTCATCGGAGCCATAAGAGAACCTCGTCGGCGTGCTGACGTCAGTTCCACCCATTTTTTCCGTGCCACCGAGGCAAACAGGGGACCGAGACATTTTCACATGTATACATAGTATAATAAATATATATATATTCACTGAAAAAACCATAGGTTTCAGGCACGTTATAGTTAGAAATTAGCATTTAAAAAACCTTACAAATTCACTGAAAAAACCATAGGTTTCAGGCACGTTATAGTTAGAAATTAGCATTTAAAAAACCTTAGAAATTCACTGAAAAAACCATAGGTTTCAGGGGCGTTATAGTTAGTTGGACATTTCACTCGTACAGAACCATAGAAATTCCCCGTTATAGTTAGTTCAGCTAACTATAACTCGCGCCCCCGCAATGCACTGCTGATGACGTCACATATTACATCACTCATGACATGGTCAGTGACATCACTCATACCATCACTGATGACATCTCAAATGACATCACTGATGACATCACTGATGACATCATCCAGTGAATGTGTGTTTTTCTGAAAATTAAATATGTTTTATATATGTTTATCTCAAGGTCGATGGAAGAATAAATGGGTATATAAGTGTCTAAATGGATGATTTTGTTTTGTAAAATTGATTGTATAACTGACTAAGTGTATCTTAGTGAATACATGGGTTAGTGAGTAATGTTTAAATATGAAAATATCTGTATCAGTCTCTCACTTTTTGTATAAGTGGCTGCATGGGTTGGTGAGTAGCTACATGAGTGTCTATATGGGTTATTAGTTAGTTTTGTGAGTATCAGTATGAGTGTCTGAGTGTCTGTATGGTTCGGTGGGGGTATTACTTAGTGCATAGATGCATGAATGAGTGACTCACTGTTTGTATGTGTTGAAGACAGCATGTGTGCAGGACTGTATAGGTGGATGAGTATGTGTATGGGTGTGTTAGTGAGTGAATGACTGTCTCAATAGTGTCTTTATGAGTAACTACATATGTTTTAAACTAGTATATGTGAGTATTGGTGTATATAAGTGAGTATATGTGAGAGTGAGAGATTGGAAGAGTTCCTGTACAAATAAGTAGGTGTTTCTATAAGTGATTGTTTAAGAGAGTAAGTATGTGTAAGTTTCTGTAGAAGTAAGTGTGGTAGTGTGTGTATAACTGTATATGCAAGTAAATGGATGTTTGATACTTTGTTTGCATGTGTGACTATGTGTGTGAGTAACTCTATGGATGAGTGGCGGTGTGTAACAGGATGTATAGGTGTATGAGTACATATGATGAGTGAGTACATGTATGAGTGACTGTATAGGGACTGTTGGTGAATGAGTGGATGTGTGTGTAGATCTTGGAATTACTGAATAGGTGTGTTGTAACTGGTATTGGTATGTCCATTGTTTTGAAAATGTTAGTTTGTATTTTTGAGTGTGTGTATCAAAGGTTATATTAGGGTGAGAGGAGGTCTGCCACTCTATCACAAGGATGATGTCATCAGTGATGTCATCAGTGATGTCATTTGAGATGTCATCAGTGATGTCATGAGTGATGTCACTGACCATGTCATGAGTGATGTAATATGTGACGTCATCAGCAGTGCATTGCGGGAGCGCGAGTTATAGTTAGCTGAACTAACTATAACGGGGGAATTTCTATGGTTTTGTACGAGTGAAATGTCCAACTAACTTTAACGCCCCTGAAACCTATGGTTTTTTCAGTGAATTTCTAAGGTTTTTTAAATGCTAATTTCTAACTATAACGTGCCTGAAACCTATGGTTTTTTCAGTGAATTTTATATATATATTATCTACTGGCGGTCGCCAGTAGATAGTTATAGTTACAACCTATTATCCATAGGAAATCCGCGACATTCTATTTGAAATAACTCTCTTGCCGGTTGACGTATCTTCGCAAAATTTTCAAACTTTGTGGCCCGCTCCGGTCCGCTCCTACCCTGAAAGTCTCGGGGGATTCGTCAAGCGGGGGCCGAGAAAAAAGGGGGTCCCAAAACGCGTTTTCCCCATGCAATTTTCCATAGGAAACTTTAGACACGGCTACAGCCCGAACTGCTGAACGGAATTACACCAAATTTGGCAAAGAGGTAGTTCTTGGTTCAGAAAGAACCCTTTTGTTAAATGGTGTAAATCCGTTCAGTAGTTGCTGAGAAAATCAAAAGAAAAAAAGATAGGTATATCTAGGGCCGCGGATCCTCCCGAGCACGAGCTTTATGTTAATTGGCTGTCAACACTCCAAATCAGGAAGTGTTGGCAGCCATTTTGTCCCTCGGTAGAACCGAGGGACAGAAACAAGTGCGCAAAGCGCACAAAGGGGGCAGGGTAGAAACACCCTGACCCCCTAGGTCTGCTCAGGGGTCCCACAAGGACCCCCTGGGCAAAAAATTTTTTTTTTTTTTTAAAAATCGGCAGGATGCGCTCAGGGAGCGCGAACCCTGCCGAAAAAAAAAAATCGAAGCGCGGTCTCCCGCGCTTCGATGTTAATTGGCCCCCGGGTGGGCCAAGTCCCGGGGGCATGCTGGGGGGGGTTCATTTTATGTGTGGGGGGCCTCTAAGGGCCCCCCAAGCCCCGGGGACCACCACCCCCGGGGCTTTATGGATAATGGTGCGGGAGGGCTCTGAGCCCTCCCGCAGCCCCGGGACCACCACCTCCCCGGGGCTTCTTTTTATATTTGAAAAACCTGTGTGGGGGGCTCCAGCCCCCACACGCCCCGGGACCACCACCTCCCCGGGGCACTAAGAAAAATGAAAATGGGGGTCCGTTTTGGACCCCCAAGCCCCGGGGACCACCACCTCCCCGGGGCTTTCTCGATGTAGGGAGGGGGCCGCGCGGCCCCCTCCTGGAGCCTGTGGTGGCCCTGGGGACCGCCACCCCCAGGGCCGGCTCCTGCAGTGTCCCGGGGTGCCTACCCCCGGGACACTGCTGTTTGCAATGACAGGGACGGGAGCCTTGCGGCTCCCGTCCTGTCATTGCAAACTTGCTTTGGATATTGGAAGAGAGAGCAGGAAACCTGCTCTCTCTTCCAATATCCAAAGCCGATTGCTTTTCCACATGGGGAGCTGCATCTTAGCAGCTCCCCATGGGTAAAGCAATGCCGGCTCCCGTAGGACACGGGGAGCCGGCGGGACTGTGGGGGCTTGGGGACCCCCACAGTCCCCAACGAGAGGCCAGGCCCCGGGGGATGGGGGCCCCGGGGCCATAAGTGGCCACGGAGGGGGCCCCGCAGCCTCCCTCCCCAAAGTAACAAAAAGTTAAAAAAAAAAAAAAGTGCAAGGCCGGCCCCGGGGATGGGGTCCCCGGGGCCTTAAATGGCCTGAGGAGGGGGGCCACGCAGCCCCCTCCAAATAAAAACAAAAAGAGGCCATGCCCCGGGGGATGGGGTCCCCGGGGCCAATACAGGCCCAGGGAAGGGGGCCACGCGGCACCCTTCCCGTTTTTTTTTCAATTTTAATTTTAAAAAAAGGGGTAAGGCCCTGGGGGATGGGGTCCCCAGGGCCTAAAAATAGGAAAAAGGAAGGGGGGCCACACGGCCCCCTTCAGGGAAAAAAAATAAAAAATAAATAAATATCGGGCCCGCAGGCCCCGCCCCTTCCTTCACCACTCTGCAAACGCGCCCCTGGCGCGTTTGCAGAGGGGGAACAATTCCCCTTGAATACTGGGGGTCCCTGGGGGCCAACTAGCCCACCAGGAACCTCCAGTATGCGCCAGGGGCTGCCTTGCAGAGAGGTGTACAGAGGCCACGCCCTTTTTACACCTCTCTGCAACGCAGCTCTGTGGCGCTTTTTGGAGGAACATGGTGGGCTAGTTGGACTCCAGGGACCCTCAGGATTCAAGGGGAGTTAATCCCCCGACTTAAAACGCGCCACGGGGCGCGTTTGCACAGTGGTGAAGGGAGGGGGTGGGGCTTCAGGTGACATGTGTGCAAACAGGCCCCGTGGTGCGTTTTAAGATGGGGACTTAAATCCTCTTCAATCCTGAGGGTCCCTGGGGGCCAACTAGCCCAACAGGTACGTCCAGAAAGCGCCACAGAGCTGCGTTGCAGAGAGGTGTAAAAAGGGGTGTGGCCTCTGTACATGTCTCTGCAACGCAGCCCCCTGGCGCATACTGGAGGTTCCTGGTGGGCTAGTTGGCCCGTAGGGACCCTCATGATTCAAGGGGACTTAATCCCCCAACTTAAAACGCGCCACGGGGCGCGTTTGCACAGATGTCACCTCAGGCCCCGCCCCCTCCCTTCACCATTGTGCAAATATTCCTCTAAAATCAGCCGAAATACGAATTCCGATTTACTCACCTGTTATCAGGAGAGACCTCAGTGCTGCATCTTTCAGCCCAGTACTGATCCTCAAAAGTAATTTTAACCGTACTTACCAGTAACTTGAATTTCCTTCATAGGCTAACATTGACTAGTTTCACTTGGAAATTCTTCTAAGTGTGGAGTTTTGGAACTTTAAAATATTCCTCTAAAATCAGCCGAAATACGAATTCCGATTTACTCACCTGTTATCAGGAGAGACCTCAGTGCTGCATCTTTCAGCCCAGTACTGGTCCTGAAAAGTAATTTTAACCGTACTTACCGGTAACTTGAATTTCCTTCATAGGCTAACATTGACTGGTTTCACTTGGAAATTCTTCTAAGTGTGGAGTTTTGGAACTTTAAAATATTCCTCTAAAATCAGCCGAACTACGAATTCCGATTTACTCACCTGTTATCAGGAGAGACCTCAGTGCTGCATCTTTCAGCCCAGTACTGATCCTCAAAAGTAATTTTAACCGTACTTACCAGTAACTTGAATTTCCTTCCATAGGATATCATTGCCTGCTTTTTGCTGAAAAAGTTTCTAAGTGTTGATTTTTGAAACATACAAATATTCCTCTAAAATCAGCCGAAATCCGAATTCTGATTTACTCACCTGTTATCAGGAGAGACCTCAGTGCTGCATCTTTCAGCCCAGTACTGGTCCTGAAAAGTAATTTTAACCGTACTTACCGGTAACTTGAATTTCCTTCATAGGCTAACATTGACTGGTTTCACTTGGAAATTCTTCTAAGTGTGGAGTTTTGGAACTTTAAAATATTCCTCTAAAATCAGCCGAAATACGAATTCCGATTTACTCACCTGTTATCAGGAGAGACCTCAGTGCTGCATCTTTCAGCCCAGTACTGATCCTCAAAAGTAATTTTAACCGTACTTACCGGTAACTTGAATTTCCTTCATAGGCTAACATTGACTGGTTTCACTTGGAAATTCTTCTAAGTGTGGAGTTTTGGAACTTTAAAATATTCCTCTAAAATCAGCCGAAATACGAATTCCGATTTACTCACCTGTTATCAGGAGAGAACCCAGTGCTGCATCTTTTAGCCCAGTACTGATCCTCAAAAGTAATTTTAACCGTACTTACCAGTAACTTGAATTTCCTTCCATAGGATATCATTGCCTGCTTTTTGCTGAAAAAGTTTCTGTGTTGATTTTTGAAACATACAAATATTCCTCTAAAATCAGCCGAAATCCGAATTCTGATTTACTCACCTGTTATCAGGAGAGACCTCAGTGCTGCATCTTTCAGCCCAGTACTGGTCCTGAAAAGTAATTTTAACCGTACTTACCAGTAACTTGAATTTCCTTCCATAGGCTAACATTGACTGGTTTCACTTGGAAATTCTTCTAAGTGTGGAGTTTTGGAACTTTAAAATAGTCCTCTAAAATCAGCCGAAATACGAATTCCGATTTACTCACCTGTTATCAGGAGAGACCTCAGTGCTGCATCTTTCAGCCCAGTACTGATCCTCAAAAGTAATTTTAACCTTACTTACCAGTAACTTGAATTTCCTTCCATAGGAATCCATTGTCTGGTTTTCAGCAGAAAAGTTTCAAAGTGTCGATTTTCACAAACTACAAATATTCCTAAAAAATCGCCTTATGACTTAAACGCATTCTTTCAACTGTTTACAGGAGATGCACCAGTGCTGGATCCAGGATCCAACACTGAGTAAGAAAAAGTAACGATAACAGTTTTTAACTTCTAAGTGAATTTCCTTCCATAGGATAACATTGGTGATTCTATGAGAAAAAGTTTCTAAGTGTGAACTTTTAAAGTACAATAATATTCCTTAAAAATCACGACTGTAACCAAAACGCTTTTACTCAACTGTTTACAGGAGATGTCCCAGGACTGAATCTAGGATCCAGTAATGTGGTTAGAAAAGTAATCCATAAAGTAACTAATTGCATTTAACTAGAAATTCACATTGAGCTGAATGTTGCATTGTGTTTGAAAATGTGTTGCCCATTGCAACAACTGTAACTACTGTACTTAAAAGTCTATTGCCTATGTGCAAAGTAATTAAACTAAAGTAATTCATTCTGAGAAAGTATTTTTTGTAATGTAATGTATAATGTAATTACAATGTAATTTAAAAATAAAATATGTAAAAAAAAATTGTTTCTAAAAATTTGGAAATCAGTATGAAAAAAATTTATATAACAATTAATACATTTAAAAATTGTCATTTACAAAACCTTTGAAATTCACTGAAAAAACTGTAGGTTTCAGACATGTTATAGTTACAAATTAGCATTTAAAAAACCTTTGAAATTCACTGAAAAAACCATAGGTTTCAGGGACGTTATAGTTACAAATTAGCATTTAAAAAACCTTTGAAATTCACTGAAAAAACCATAGGTTTTAGGGACAGTTATAGTTAGTTGGACATTGCACTCGTACAAAACCCGTGAAATTCCCCGTTATAGTTAGTCCAGCTAACTATAACTCGCGCCCCGCAATGCACTGCTGATGACGTCACATATTACATCACTCATGACATGGTCAGTGACATCACTGATGACATCACTGATGACATCTCAAATGACATCACTGATGACATCATCCACGTGATAATCTGATGCACCTCCTCACACTCTAATATAACCTTTGATACACCCACTCTAAATTACAGACTGCCATTCGCAAAACCATAGACACTCCAACACCAATAACTACATACCCACTCACTGATTCTTAGGTCTACGCACACATCCACTCACTCACCCGTACAGTCACTCATACTTACGGTCACTCAGTACAGGACTATCATATGCACTCATACTCCTATATAGACACTCAAACACCGCCACTCATCCATAGAGGTACTCACACACCTAGTCAGTCATGCAAATAATTAAACACACTACCATTTACTCACCTATACAGTTATACACACACCAGCTCACTTACTCATACAAATAGTAGCACATTCTTACGCTCTTATACAATCACTGATACAAGCACACACTCATCCATACAGCCACTATCACAATCACTCACTCTGCTTATAGCTATTTATATACTCCAACACACATATATACTGCCTTTCACATATGTAGTTACTCACACATGTACCACTGGGACATACATTCACTCACTAACACACTCTTACACACACTTACCCACCCATACAGTCTATCACAGTTGCAATCTTGAAACCATCCACCCAGTGAATCACCCACTCACACATCTATGCACAGAGTTGCACACACCCCTCCCACACAAACACTCAGGCACCCATACAGATACTCAGACAAGCATTCAATAACTCATATATACACTCATGTAGCTATTCACAAACACATGCAGCCACTTACACAGCAACAGACAGACGGATACAGACATTCACCCAGTTTAGTCACTAACCCATGCATTCAGTAAGATACGTTAAATCACTCACTTATAGAGTCAGTCACGCACCTACTAAATCATCCATACAGACACTTACACACCCACTCATTCTTCAATACGTCTTTTCCTATATATATTAAAAATATTTAAACTTTACAGAAACACACAGTCACTGGATGATGTCATCAGTGATGTCATCAGTGATGTCATTTGAGATGTCATCAGTGATGTCATCAGTGATGTCACTGACCATGTCATGAGTGATGTAATATGTGACGTCATCAGCAGTGCATTGCGGGGCGCGAGTTATAGTTAGCTGGACTAACTATAACGGGGGAATTTCACGGGTTTTGTACGAGTGCAATGTCCAACTAACTATAACTGTCCCTAAAACCTATGGTTTTTTCAGTGAATATATATATATATAAATATTTTCTACATTAATGGGGTTACTCATGTATGTAATATGTTTGAAGTGAAGCACTTTCCCTCCTCTTGCTTAGATTGCAGTAGGAATAGTAAAATGAACATCTTTGCAGTTTAATACTTTCCCAACTGTTGCGCTGTTTGGAGTGGGAATGTTAAATTTCACTCCTCTGAAATCCAATTCATTTCCTACTGTTGCAGAGACTGGAGTGGGAATAGTACATTTTGGCCCTCCAAACTCCAATACTTTCCCTACTATTGCCCTGTTTGGAGTGGGAATAGTAAATGTCACCCCAATGAAATCCAACGTTTTCCCTTCTGTTGCATTGTTTGGAGTGCGAACAGTAAATGTTATCCATCTAAAGTCCAACACTTAACCTACCATTGCATTGTTTGGAGTGGGAATAGTAAATATTACCCCTCTGAAATCCAATGCTTTCCCTACTGGTGGGCTGTTTGGAGTTAGAATACTAAGGGCCCATTTCCGATGCGGTTAGGAAATCATACCGACCAAATCGGTTTGGGAATGGTTTCCCACCAACTCGGATCGGGAGAGTCCGAGCGACTGAGTACGATGCATCCGGATGCTTCCAGATTTAGTTGGACTCCCATTGACTTCAGTGGGAGCCTATATTCTGAACCAAAGCATAGGCTCCCATTGAAGAAAGGGGTGACTGGGGAAAATCGGGCACCTTGTGGCAGGTACCCCCTGGGGCCTGCCACACTGTGCATGGCTGGTAAGGGGGGACCCATGGGTACCCCCACAGGCCCGATTGTGAAGGCTCTGGGTGTAGGGGGTCCTGCTACTGGCCCCCAAAGTCTGATTCTGACTGCTGATTTGAGTCGGATGGCACGATTTGGAAAGGCTGTCTGTATCGAGCATCATAATCGGTCCTTCGGAAACGCGGCCCATAGAGACGTACGATTCTGCTTTGTACGGCTCAGTCATTTCGAATGCTGTCTGGTTCGGATTGGGATATTCCTAACGCCTAACTCGCATTGTACTCGGTCGGTCAGAAACCTTTCCGATTCGTTCGCCAAAGACACGTTCCCGATCTGATTCGGACGGAGCCAATGCCGTTAGGAGGCCTTCCTAACCACATCGGAATCGGGCCCTAAATGTTACCCCTCCAAAGTCTAACTTTCTCTACTGTTGTGTAGACTGGAGCGGGAATGGTAAATTTCACCACTCCAAAATCCAACACTTTCCCTACTGTTGCACAGACTGGAGTGGGAATAGTAAATTTTACCTCTCCTGCGTCCAACATTTTCCATACTATTGCCCTATTTGGAGCGGAAATAGTAAATCTGACCCCTCCGATATCCAATACTTTCCCTACTGATGCGTTGTTTGGAGTGGGAATAGTATAATTAACTCCTCCAAAGTCCAACACTTTTCCTACTGTTGTGTAGACTGGAGCGGGAATAGTAAATTTCACCACTCCGAAATCCAACACTATCCCTACTGTTGCACAGACTGGAGTGGGAATAGTAAGTTTTACCTCTCCTGCGTCCAACATTTTCCATACTATTGCCCTATTTGGAGCGGAAATAGTAAATCTGACCCCTCCGATATCCAATACTTTCCCTACTGATGCATTGTTTGGAGTGGGAATAGTATAATTAACCCCTCCAAAGTCCAACACTTTTCCTACTGTTGCATATGATGAAGTGGGAAAAGTACATTTCACCCCTCCGAAGTCCAACGTTTTCCCAATTGTTGCACTGACTGGAGTAGGAATAATAATCTAACACCTACAAAGTCCAATACTAGCGTAACTAGAGGGGGAATATTCTTAGACTTCAATAGTTTCAACAATATTGGTAGACTAGAATTGATAGCATTGTTTTAATTTTAAACTTATTTTAATGTTTATAGCTTTTTTGTAAATGTGTTTTTGGATTTTTAAATGTTTACTATTTTATTTATTGTCTACATTAATTGTTATATTTTTACACACCCAATCACATATTTATACAGCCACTCACACACCTACTCACACACCCACTCACAGACCCACAAACCACTCGCAAACCCACACAGCTACTCACACACATACTCACACATCCACACAGCCAGTCCCACACCCACCCACACAGCCACTCACACACCCATATAGACACTCACACTCTTACAGGGTCACTCACACGGCCACTCACACACCCTCACACAGGCAGTGATACACTTATAGAAATTGCAATAGCATATGTTTGTATTAAATGTTTTGTTGATTTAGTATTGAATGTGAATGTGTGCTTTTGGTTGAGAACGGATCTGTGGATCCATAAAACAAATTTAAAAAAATGAAAGACTTACTGCATTGTATTTATAGAAAGACTACATAAGTTACCTTACCTTATTTATTTAATTTTTAGTTTTCAAATATATAATTAGAATGAATGTGTGAATAAAATGTATTTATAAACTTGTGAAATGTATATTAGTAAATTGAACTTATGGGTCATATTGTAGTACAATGTATATTAACAAAATGGTGAAATTCAGTAAAAAACATAGGTTCCAGGGACGTTATAGTTAGGAAATAGCATTAAAAAACATAGAAATTCACTAAAAAAAACAAAAGGTTGCAGGGACATTATAGTTAGCTTCAGTTTTTACATACACAAAACCATGGAAAATCTGCAGTTTTAGTTACCTAAGCTACCTATACCTTACGCCCCCACAATGCACTGATTATGACCTCACATATTACATCACTACTTGGACATGGTACAGTCACTTCTGAGAACCAGGACTGGAGGTGGCACCTCAGGCAAGGGTATGACTCACAGAGGGCAGAGTCCAGCAACATCAGCAGGATTGCAGTAAGTCTTTGTTGTCCCTGAGACTTCAGAAAACAGGAGGAAAGCCGGCAAGCCCTTGGAGTCACTCTGGGTTAAATTAAGATGGGTCCAGTCCTTGTCCTCAGCAGGGCAGAGATCAGCAGGACAGCTCAGCAAGGCAGAGAAGCAGTTCCTCCGAACAGTCAGTCAAGGCAAAGTGGCAATACTTACAGCACAGCAGTCTTTAGTCAAGCAAAGTTCTTGCCAGGGCAAGTAGTGTACACATTCGGTAGGGTCAGAGCCCAAGCACTTATACCCAAAAGTGCCTTTGATGTAGGGGATGACTTCAAAGCAACTCTCTGAAGTGCACAAGGATTCCTTTCAACCCACCCCTGTCTGCAAGGCTATCTGTGGTGGTAAACCAGTGCTTTGTGTGTTGACAGGACACTACCTATTGAAGTGTAAGTAGCAGCCCCTCCCATTCCTTACTGCCCAGGAGGACCCATCAGAATGCAGATGAATGCAGATGAGCTCTCAGAATGCTGATGAGCCTCACCTTCCTGTGTTTGTGGCTGTTTAAAAGGAATGCACAAAGTGAAGCTGTTACCCAGCCCAGACATGTAAAGGAGGCAGGCTGCAAGCACTCAGAGCAAAGCTTAGAGCAGCGAAATGTCCACTTTCTAATTGTATACCACCTACAAAAGGAGTTAGGCTCATATAAATCAGTAAGGATAGGCCACTAACAGCTACAACAAACAAATGCCAGTACTGACTGTGCTTCCACACACCATTGGTTTCCTTCAGACCACAGTACTTAATAACAGCAGTCACCATTTATTCTTTCTATTCATTAGTCAAAAGAAACTTTTGGGGGTTTTTGATTGAAATTGTCATACACAAAAACAAAACATGAACCTATAATGAACATTCATTACAATACATATCCCCCACGACATATACAAACAAAACAAATCACATTTTATACAAAAAAAGCATTTCATGAAATACACCATGCCAGTTCTAAATTTGACTTCCCAGCAGGAGCTAGTATTTATTTGAAAAAAAATAGCAGTCCTATTTGTGGTCCATGCAACCAAATATTGCCACGCTGGATGCCCCTAGTGGTGTGGCTATTATTTCATTTTGTCACTTCCATCACTAGGACCCAGCTCCTAATTTTATAGATGCACTCATTGGGTCGAAAAACTGTCAACGCATTTTGAACCCTCCACCTTTTCCGGGATCTGTTCAGGACTCGGAACTGTAGACCACTAAAATAAAAACATAACAAAAAACATTTGTACCTATATAAATAACATCTCCAGTGGGTGAATTGATCCTAGCATCCAGCCATCAACTAGTTAACTTGTGTCCACTCAATGCTTGAAGGATTTACTGTGAGAAAGCGCCCCATGACATACTGTTGAATATGCCTAAGACAACAAAGATGGGCTAATTACTATCATCCTTAATTGAACAAGAACCTGTACCAACACCCAAGTTGCTCAATATACGTCATTTCAATACACACATGAATACATAAAAGTACTAAAAAATGCATAAAAAAAGACATAAAGAGCTGATGCCGCCCAAGTGAGCATAATATTGATTTATGGTCATAGAATCTCAATATTGAGCGATTCAGGCCAATGAAAAATTCCAAACAGCAATCTATAATGAGCCATGGTTCATAAATCGTCCTTTTCCCAAGTTTCTGGTTGATTTTTCACTAGAGCTGCATAAAGTCTCTGTTAACTCACAAAAAACGCAATGAGAGGACTGCGTACGAGCACATTGAATGGTCACTTACGGGGCCCAATTGCACATTTCAAAGGTTCATAGACCTGCAAAAGAAAACAAATTGTGTGAAAAGTGAAAATAGGTAGGGTGAAGAGAAAAGACAAAAAAGCTCAATAATGTACTTGAGAAATAAAATAAAAAAAGTGATGGGGAATTAAAATTATTAAAAAACCCAATAATCGGTTATATATAGTTGATTTAAGGAGGAAAGGGAGGGGAATCAAAGCAGATAAATGGCCAATGTCTGTGGTGAAATTCACCAGAGGTCTAAGTATCCCAAATGGACATAATGTTCCTCATCCATGTTCAACGTGTTAGGGGTTTTAGTATTGAGTTCAATAATATAGTGAGGCTCTAACTGTCTGAGAGCTTTCACTGTATCACCACCTCTTTTGTTTATAGGTATTATGTCAATTATGAACATTTTTAGTTTAAATACATCTCTGTTGTGGTATCAAAGTGTCTAGCTACAGGATATTGTTGGTCTACATGTGTAATGGCCTTTTGAGTACTCTATTCTTTTCTTGGTCAGATGCATCGTACTTCCCATATACCAAAGTTCACAGGGGCACTGTAACACATAAATAGTAAAGTCCAAGGAGCATGTAAAATGTGACTTAATCCTAATGGTTGCCCCAGTTAGGGGAGATGTGAACTCAGTGACAGTGGTACTATGCTTGCATGCTTTGCAATTGAAGCATGGGTTAAAACCTTTTATGTTCTTTCTAGTGTTTGTCTTATTATTAAGATCACTGTTGGTTAACCTGTCTTTAAGTGTGGTGCCCTTTGTAAATGTTATATTGAGGTTCATATCCCTGAAGCACGTAAGGCTATTTTCAATAGACAGTATCGGCCAGTGCTTGTACAAGATACTTTTAATTTCACCTGCTTTGTTCTTTTAAGTGGTGATAAACCTACTTGTAGTGTGTGACTCTTTGGCTGGGGGTTTTCCGTGGATTAGAAGCTTTTCTCTTTTCACTTTCCTGGCTTTCTGGACTGCGGCTTCCAATATTGCCAGCCTGTATTCTCTCTGTTTGAACCTATGTAGCATGACCTCACACTCTTGTTGGAAAGCAGTGACAGTACTGCAGTTTCTGCAAGCTCTTAAAAGCCTGCGGCAAGGAGTGCTTTCAATCAGGGTTCTTGGATGGCTACTAGAAGCATGAAGCAATGTGTTTTCTGCTGTGGTGTTAGTTATAGCTAACTCTAGTAACTATGACTGTGGAATTTCTATGGTTTTGTGTGTATCCTGGCACAGCTATCCAAAGCTTAAAGGACCTTGGGCTGCCTACTTTTTGATACCAAATATATACTTAAGAGGCCAGTAGAACGTCCACACAAAAAAATTAAATAAATGTTTCTGCAGTTGCTGAAAGTAAGCTACTCTCGTAACGCAAGGCTTGCTCAAGAACCACATTCAGACAGTACATGATGCTAGCTTAGCAACAGATGCTTGGGCACACCATATTTAGAAGTGGCACAGTCTACGTATCCTTCATTGGAACTGATGTTGCAAATAATTTCTTTAGAATTTACTGTTTACTGCATTGCATTAGCTTGGAAAGTCCCAAAATGTCACAAGTAAAGAACACGTGGGTAGCAACAGCCCCACCACCTCAGACCATGAAGGTATCACGCAGTGTTGGCCTCTTCTTATTGGCTTAGTATTCTGCACTTGTGCAACATACCAGACTACTGATGAGCAGGAGCCGCCCCTTTGCTTATTTGCTGAAGAAATGTCTTAATCCTGTACTTCTACTGAATATCTATCGCATAAATAATGAAGTTTTTCCTTTGTGGTTTGCACCAATAAAAAGCTTTGGAAGACTTCTTCTTGTCGGACATTCAGCGGCTTTGCTGACTGTTCCCTTGCTGCACGTACTATTGGGTTGTACCTCGTGTTATAATCATTTTTCTCTTTATCATATGCACTGACAGACTGGTATTTCTTGAGTAGGCTTCTACACCCTCAGCCTTGGTGCTGTAACCCTTTAGGGCTGATGAAACAGGCCTCACTTTGAGGCATAGTACAGCCTCAACATTTCAGATGTATGGCGGCATAAGTTCAAACTGCCTTTCTTAACTTGGAGTAGCCATTGCATAGACTGGGTTAGCCTTATTACAAGATAATCAAAGGAGGTCACTCAGTCAAGGCTGCTTCCATCAAGGGTGCTGGAATCCATAAATGACCTGTGGGGGTTAATAGTCATAAATTTAATTTTTGCTTGATTAATTGCCAGCCCAAGGTCAGCACAAAAAAACGCAAAACGGTCCACCTAGGTGTGCAGGCCAATGCGGGTCTTGGACACCAATAAAGTATCATCTGTAAACAAAAGCAGAGGAAGTTTTAGGCCCACCACCCTGGGTGCATCGTTATCACAAGCATCAAGGTAAGCTACCACATCATTGAGGTAGAGAGAGAATAAGGTAGGGGCAAGTACACATCCCTGCTGAACGCCTTTATGAATCCCAATACATTTTGTCAGCTCCCCCTAAGGACCACAGCGTACCTGAGCAATGATGTTTAGCAAGTCATGAGGAACCTTGTTCTACTTCAGTACCTCCCAGAGCTTTTGATGGGAGACGAAGTCGAATACAGACTTTAAATCCACAAACACTAGGTAAAGATGCGACCTCTGCAGAATGGCCATCTTCCAATAAATGGTAACAAATCTACAGACTTGGTGCTTACATCTTTTCTAAAACAAGCTTGGAAATTGGATAGGGCATCATGCTCTTCTATCCAGAGGTCAAGTCTATTCAGTATCTGCCTGCAAAAAACCTTCTGGGTCACGTCTATAAGGCTTATTGGCCTATATTTGAGAGGGGAGTCCCTGGAGCCCTTCTTGTAGATAGAGACTGTCTCTGCTGCTTTCCAGCTAGAGCGGATTTCCATGCCCTCAAGAATTGCATTAGAAAGCTTGTTGATATTGCTGGCCCAACTCACTAGGTCGGCGTGGAATAGATCCCCCGGGATCCCATCAGGTACAGCAGCTTTACCAAGGGAAATGCTATTAATTGCACATGTAGTTTTATTTTATGCCTAGTGGTAGAGAAGGGATTAAATCTTGGAGCTCAGAAGTGAATGGGATGTTTGTCGCCTCCTCAGATCCCAGAGAGGGACCATAGAGATCAAAAATGTTTTTAAACCTAGTGTCGGAGTTGATGGTACCTACTAGATGACACTTCTCACTCTCTCCTCCATTAGCTACGATGCTCCAGAATCTCTTGACATCCCTAGTCTTCTCTGCATTATATAAGTCTTCCCAAATTTGAGTTTCCCAACTCCTGTGCGCTTTTACCTGGGCCTGCTTATAGATGTATCTCTTTTGTCTAATATCAATAGCATTTCCCCTTTCAGTACAGTGACGCAACTCATTTTTTGCTTGTCTGTAACATTTATTGTACCATGATCTGGCAGCTTTTGCTGGTATTAAACCCTGAGTGGGCTTCCCCTGAAAACACTGACCTATGAAATTGAAAAGATTCATGTGAATGGATGAAACCACAGAGTTTCTGGCCTGTTGTGACCATGAGGTATCTAAGTTCCCTAGAGCATCTAAAAGGGCTTTAGTTATAATGGCCCTATGCTCTAGATCCATTTCAATTTGGGTCATTTGAGTCTCAGCCTGTTATTTGATGGAATCAGCAGAGTAGAGAGTGAAAGGGGGTCACCCTTCAGGTGATTTAAAAGGTTAGACAATGTACACTGCATAGCATTGTGATCACTGTCGTTTCTGGGAATGAACGTCATATCGACTACAGATTGCCACAAAGGAAGGGCAATTAATATATAGTCAATCCTACTGGCTTGCCCTGAGCAGCTGAAAGTAGAAAATGCTTGTAGGCCACATTTTGTGCAGCCATTACAATCCCTTAATCTAAACAAAAGTGTAAATGAAAGAAGTTGGCAAGCTTCCTCAGTCCATCGCTTCACAGGTTTGATATCTAATGTGGAACCCCCCATTTCTCGTCTACTGCATCAGTGAGAGAATGACCATTGTTGTCAAATGGCTCAAAAGTAGTGTTGAAATCATCTGCAACAATTAGGGTATCATGTGTGACAAAAGTTTCCCTGTGGGCCATAAGAGCTTTCAGTTTGGGTGTTTCAGCTCCCCCTCTCATTATACCTTGGATGTCAGGGGAAGCAATATCAATAAATAAATACGTATCCAGAGTAGACGGCTTCCAAAGGGGTGACCTTTCACATTATAACTAGCTGGGACAACAAAATTTACATAGCCCGCCCTACAAACCAGTTCAAGGCACCATGTTTCTTGAAGGAAACATATGTCAAACTGGTCTATGAATAAACCACATTCAGGATCGCCAAGCTTAGACCGAAAACCTGCCACATTCCAGGACAGAATATTCACATTGTTCAAATTCATCAGTTGGTTTCCAACTGACACAAGAAAAGTTTCCACTTGTGAAGATGTGCATGGCGGGGTCCCACCCTCTTGGGGTATTTTCGGTAATGTTGCTCCACCAATAGAAGGGGGTTCCCTTTGGGAGTGCAATCACACTACTACTGAGATTATCCACCATTGGAGTTCCAAGATCATTGGTGGAAGTTTGGGGTTGAGTAGTAGTTTGGGATGGCAGGGGGCATGGGGGACTAAGTTTGAAGTGGATTTGGCTGCCAATCAGGGGAATTTTGCTCAATTCCAGCCCCACAAGCCTTTCTAACATCTGGCTATGCTTTACACAAAGCTCAATATAATCAATGGCTTCCTCGTGCTTATGGATCTTGAACCTTTTGGCATGTAAGATGTCTGAGCGAATTAAAGAATAGCATTGACGAATTGATCTTACACAGTGGGTGCATTTATTTATCAGTGCACCCATATCCTCTTTATCCCCCGGGTTCAATTATTTGGGAACCTTAGTCATAAAAGCCCTACTCATTCTCCCTAGCTGGCTCTCAAGCCCCCTCGCTCTATTGGCCATTATGCTTCGTCCTTGGGGGAGGGAACTTACCGCTGAATACTCTGCCTGGATTACGCCTGACACCCCAGGGTCATTGTGTGCAACCCATATCCTACTAGTAGAAGCGGGGGGTGTTCTATGCTGCGTATTAGGGGGGAGGAGTTTTGAAGCCAAAGAGTGCCCATGCAGCATTCCAGGGGCGTATGAATGCCCAGTTTTATCACTAATACTTTTTCACTCATTTTGTCAATTAGAGTGGTCTACATGCAAGAAGGTAAGTTATGGGAGGTCTTAGATTGCGGAGCACTCCTCTGTTGCTTTGGTTTCCCAACTTCATCTGACAAGACAGCTACCTGCTGTTTTAGTATAAATTCCTCTTTTTGAAATCTTTTAATCTACATGACAATATCAGTAATGTCCACATTATCCAAAGGCCCCTCTGCCGGGGACCACAGTACTGAAGTGAACAGTGTTGTGGTCACCCATAGGCTCCTCAGTACTTTTCCTCTCCTCTAAGTCGGTGCACGGATGATGATCAGCAAGGACATCATATCTATTAGCTCATACAATAGTTGGTTCTACTGCCATAGTCACAGTTCCCTTAGAATTAGGGTCAACTGGGGTATATCTAGTAGACTCTGATGGTGTCGAGCAATAAATCCTTTGACCCAGCTGGACCCTTGCTAGAGCTAGATAGTTTGCTCTTCCCTTTGTTTGCAAATATAGGTGCAATTCTCCCTCCCACTTTCCCCTGGATCAAAAAGTCTCTTTTATTACCCCAACAAAAGCGTTCAAACCTCCTCAATCAGGCAGGCAATATCTTCTAGCGTTGTATTTGGATGGAGGTCAACTGCTGGGTCACTGGTGGTCAGTTTGGAGCTCTTCTTTCTCTCCCCAAGCAGGGTCTCCGTGGCTTTACACTTGCCCATCGGGAGGGGGGATTGTTAACTCAACTCACGGGCAAAAGATATATGTTGAGAAAAACTACACTTCTCCATTAGCAGAATACCCACTCACTCTCCAAAGCAGTACAATTGATAGCAACACACCCCCTCCAACAATATGCAGAGAGCGATGTTTCGTAAGTGCGGATGAGTAAGCAGGGCTGTACTAAGCATCAGCTATGTGGTACATGCTCCCTACAAACATTCAGAGAGTTCAGCTAGTGTGCCAGCATACCCACTATTACAAGGGGGTATATCACCGATATTGAACAGATGCGCACCCCTAGCCTCTGTTGCACTTCCCTTCAAGTTAATCCTGAACAAAGCAACATTACCAATAAGGTAATCCCAAAAGTGGACAGTGCAACTGGAGAAAAAGAATAGCACATTACGCATGCCTAAATGGAGTGAGAAAGTTCTTACTGGGAGCACAAAGATCAGTTGAAGTACAGAGCAAAGGGGGGTTGCCCTGCCCTGCCTCTTCCTGGTACTGACAGGCGCAGGACGGGCCCGCCTTTGGCCCGGGCTTCGCCCATGCACGCCCGTGCTGTGGGATATTTAAATGCGCTTGGTGGCACTGCGGAAATGATCGGCAGGTGTGGACAGTGATGAACCCACCTCCAGAGTCCTTTGCCTACTGGGACATGTTGTCCTGTTGTCCGTGCTCCTCCGTGCTGCAGGACCTCCAAATATGCTTGGTAGCACTGCTGTAATAATCAGCTGATGCGGGCAGTCATGAACCCGCCTCCAGAGTCCTTTGGCTACTGGGACATGTAGTCCCAGTTGTCAGTGCTCTTCTGTGCTATGGGACCTCCAAATGCACTTTGTAGCTCTGTGGTAATGATTGGCAGGTGCGGGCAGTGATGAACCTGCCTCCAGAGTACTCTGGCTACTCGACATGTAGTCCCCGTTTCTCTATGCTCCTCCATGCTACAGGACCTCCAAATGTGCTGCCTAGCACTGCAGAAATGATCAGCAGGTGAGGGCAGTGATGAACCCACCTCCAGAGTCCTTGGGCTACTGGGACACATGGTCCCCGTTGTCCGTGCTCTCCCGCACTGCAGGGCCTCCAAATGCACTTTGTCGCGCTGCTGTAATGATTGGCAGGTGCGGGCAGTTATGAACACGCCTCCAGAGTCCTTTGTACAAGTAGCCCTCATTGTCCATGCTCCCGAGTTAACAAAGTATTAAATGCCCTGGCAATTGATTAAAGGCATGGTACAAACCCGCGTGGTCCACCTCAGAGCACAGGCAATATTTAAACTCCATACAATTTGTGGCTAGCAGCCTTCGCAATACACACAAAGGATCAATGTAAATGTAAATCCAGTATTTGTAAAGCGCGAACAGCTACCCGAAGGCATCCCGGCGCTGGGGGCCGTCGGGAAGATTAAGCAAGCTATTGCCCAGAGTCACATGGTGCTGGGCTGACCTGCCGCCGGTGCTGGGGATCGAACCGTGAGCCCCAGATTCCAGCGTCAGTTGCCCTAGCCGCGGCGCCACACCTCTTCCCTTGGTCTCTGACCATCTGATACGGACAGTGTTTGTCTTGACAGGAGCAACATTTACAACACAGTTCATGACTGTCGGACTATCAGCATAAATGACACAGATAAGACAATAGCGTTATGATCCTTCACAATGGTTTGTATTACCCTAAGATAAGAAAGAAGATGACTGACACTTGAAGTAATTACGAGGTGATCAATTGTAGTGCATGCACCTCTATCAACAAACGACTGGGTCTGCACATTGCATGAGATATTACAATCCTCCAACAACAAGAGATCATATTTAAACAACAAGGAATTTAAGGCCCTTCCATAAGCACTGTGAGGGAAATGTGGAATGTCCTACCCCTCTGAATTAGTAATACCATACACATGTCTCATCAGAAGGGAACATTTTTGTATATTAATATCACCAGTACAGGCAATGGGGCAAGCAGAGTGAGTTAAAAGCAAAAAATCATCTCGATAGGCATCAAGGGCAGATTCTCCATCACTATGAGTGGAATCAAACACATTGTTTGAAAATTAATTTACACAAGATCAGTCCCCCCCTAATAGACAGCAACATAAACTAATAGTGTGGAGAGATGGTGACAGGCCTAATAACAGGCAACAAACTAGTAATCAAAATCTGTAAACCACCTTTTGTAAGACCTGACTGAGACGGTGTCACGCAGTGAATAGGGAAGAAAAACCTTCAACACATCAAAGGTTCCACATGCCAAGTTTCCTGGAGACAAATTATATGTGTAGTGGAAGTGATGGCAAACTAATCTGGGGCCATTAACTCATTCTGAAGCCCTGACATATTCTAGTAAGAAAAGCAGCAAATCTCTTCATAACAAAAGCAAGCTAAGTAGGAAGCTGAAGTAGGCAAGCTAGAAGACATTAGCTGGGCCCCCCTACCTGACAGGGGTGGGTTAGGAGAAACAGAAAATATTAGATTGTCTAAAAGCTCATGTTTAAAACAAAGGGGGTGAGAAATATGATCAGTCAGGCCATCCAAGCAGGCTGGTTGAGAAATACCCTTGAAATCAGGGAGTCAATCAACCACAAGCAGACCATTCAGGGTCTCATAACTGTTAGAAAGAGGTAGAGGAAAAGGGCAATTGACAAAAGTAGAATGATCCAAAGATCAGCAGTCAGACCAAAAAGGTGGTGGTAGAAAAAACCCACGGAGAGGAGACAAATATTGTCCGAATTTGAAAGCTGAGATGAAGACCTATGCAAAATCTCACCCACAGACCTGGGATGCTTGAAATTAATAATGACACAGTCCCCCACACAGGATTTTTTTAATGGACCAATCTAACCCACCCAATGCGTCAGTAAGATTTGATCAGCTTTAGAAATCGGTTGGTGACTCAACGGTGTTCTGGGGCAGAGGAGGGACATTTGTCAAGTATTACAACATAAGGACAACAAGCAGGGGTAAATTAATAGTGACCATTTTAGGACACCCACCCTCTTTATTTTGCATCCTTGAATTCCTCAAATCCCCAGGCCATCACACCATAGTAGCTTCCAGAGCTGAAGGACTATTGGTGTCACGACTTGCTCCCTGCATTCCCGTGTCCACCACCAGGGGGCTGAACTGGGGGACTTTCCAGTCCTCTAATAAACTTCCAGACCCTCCCCTGCATGCAAATCCTGACTTCCAGCCGTTTGGACACTTATTGGGAACGGACATCCATTCCCACTCCATGCCGGGTTTTGTGAAGCCAGCCTACTCATGCCTGAAAACTCCATTACCCAGGATTCCCGGCTCACTGCTTAGTCTCCACCCCTGCAGGCCAAGGATGGGTGGAGGAATTCAGCTCACCTGTGGCTGGCTGCTGCTAGCCTGCTCACACCTGCTGCATATGATTACAGTGAGCTCTTTTAAGCCCCAGCTCCCTTCAGCCCAGTGTTGGTCATTGTAAGCTGTTATCCGGTGAGACCAGTCCTTGTTCCTGAGCTTTTGCTATTTCCTGCTTTCCTGAACCAGCACTGCTTGCAGTGCTTCATTGATTCCTGAGCCTTAACTTTTCCTTGTTCCTGACCTGTAGTGTTACTTTGACTCCTGAGCCTTTGCTCAATTCTTGCCCCAGCACTGCATCCTATGCTACTTAGTTTTCTTGTTTACTGACCCTGTACTATTCTAGTATACCCTTGTAGCCTCCCTTTCTGTATAGCCTTTTCCAGTCCCTGCCTTTCATCTCATTTCCTTGGTTCCAAGTCTAGTTTGCTATCTTTCTATTCTGCTGTCTCGCTTCTGTTACCTTGTATGTTTGTTACCTGCTTTCTGCCAAGTGTGCCCTGTGATTTCCTTCCTTTCCTGTTAAGCACTCCTCTTTGCTAGCTCCTTGTCTATTGTGCTTGTGTTTAGTTTTACCCCTTTGCTGTTACTGCCTTGCGTGTTCCTGTTTGATCGCCAGGATCCGTGGGCACGGCTGACTACCTAGGTGGTGTTTCTTGTTCACTGTGAGTTTTGTCTTTGAGTTACTGTTATAACATCACCATAGGTATAAGCTCCACAGACCCTGCCTTTGTATACATATCCTATATGTGGGTATTTCCAGTCAGTATCTGTAACAGCAATTGTGGGTGATGAACTTACTGAGCTTCAGTCTTACCGTGTGGAGCTCCTGAGTGCTTTACCCCACATCCCCTTTATTGTTAACGTTGTTTCATGTTTAAGTGTATTGCACATCCGTCCTGGGTTTAAGTGATTCTGAATGCTGAGCCGCCTCATGAGTGCCCTTCCTTTCCGAGTCTCACCCTTCTTGTTCACCTCTACAGGCTTCCCCTTTTGGATCTCTTTTCTCCTCTGACTTCCTGTGTGCTCCTGGGCAGCGCTGTACTCCTCTCTGTCTTTGTTTTCTACCCTGTTCCAAGTCCTTGCCCAAGTCCCTGACTGTGTTCCCCACATAGTCCCGGACAGACCCTGACAATTGGTAGTCCCAACCACAGTATTAACATCAACTGTTTGAGCCAGAGGGGGTTGCAAGACCATCACAGGGCCAGAATATCTATCCAAACTAGTGACACCCATCGAGATATGGGAGCCACCCATACTCTGAAGCCCCGAAACAACTTGAGATAGACCATGATGTGGACGGTAGCAATGCGAAGTTTGAAGAGGCGCATCCGTCTGACTGTCACGAAGGCAACTAGAAGGGGGATTATAATCACATGGGGGCAAATTGGTGCACAATTGTAAACCCCCAGGCGCCTGCGTATGAATGGACTTGGCTGCTGAATTGACAGAAGGGAAGGAGCACCTTGCCTTAAAACTAGATAAACTTTCTTCAATAGCCCCCTGACTTCACACATAAAGGAGAAAACAAACTTCCAACCACCTCGCTCCCACTGTCCAGAGGTTTCCTCTGAAAAGAGACCTCGTCCACAGCACTGGTCATCGTAAGGTCAGCTGGAATGCTGGGTTGAGAGTCTGCAGAAGGGTGAGGTTTCCTTGCCCCCTGACATCTTTTCCATTTTGCGGAGGACAATTGTTGTGGGACGAAGTAAAGGCCATGCTAGTATTCAGCCCAGAGTCAGCAGGAAAGGCAGCGCTAAGAGACTTTGACATGGATACATGCCCATGAACGTGCTCCTGGGTAGTGCCACAAGCTGCGTGAGAATCTATCTTCCCCGATGAAGTAAATGCCAGGCCCTGAGGCCAAGGAAGCAGCTAGATTTCACTCAGCATATTCTATTTCCTTGCTTAATGCAGCCACAGCACGTGTGATATACCTGTCGAGAGAAGAAGAGGTGGAAACGGGCCTAACAGGCACCGTAATTTTGAGCTTCACCATTATAGCAATGGTTACAATAATAAGGCAGTGAAAAAGCTACAGTACCTCAGAATCCCAAAAAGCAGCAGCCAAGGGATGTGACCCAGCCCAGGCTCCTCTGGGCTCTGACTGGCGCAGACGGGACCGCTTTTGGTCCAGTCTTCGCCCGAGCATGGGCCCTGGCGCGTCCCGCACCTTAGGAGTGGTGAGAACCTTTTAAGTGCCTGCCTGGAGCTATTTGTATCAGGTGCCATCCTCTGCCGCGAGGACTGCTGGCTCCCATAGTCCTGGGCCTAGGCCATGAAAGAATTGTGTCTTGCACCGCGGGAGTGCTGCAGAGCTTTTATGCGCTTGCCTGGTGCTATGGGTATAAGGTGTGGCCCCCCTGCTGAGGGGAATGCTAGCTCCCATTGTCCTTCGACCCTTGCCAGGCAAGAATTGCATCCCTAACAGAGCCAACTAGCCAGAGAAGGCAAGGAAGACTGAATGAGAACCATGAGATCAGGCAGACATCAATCCAACTATAACAAGACTTCTGACAATACTGGTGCAACAGGGAAGGAGCTGCTTTATAATCATTACAACTATTATAGACTTTTGCTTCAATAACAACTAGATCAGGAAATTTGTTATCCAGTCAACCACCACTCACTCAGCATCACAGATGTATGGAGACATGAAAAGACACCTAACATTAGGTAGACCGGTTAGGCCCTGTAGGCAACGTTTAAGTCAAGTGTCGCCTGACGCACCTATTGACAATCCTACTACCTCACAGTTTCACAATTTAGAGAAATATATGCGACTGATCAACAAAAGCAGCCTAAGGCAATGAAGTAAGTAAGAATGTGGATGAGATGAGAAAAATCATGTTTGAGGCAAATAGTAAAATTTATTTAGGCATTTCTAAATTAACTCAAGCAGTGAAATGCCTGTTCCAAGTTAATGCTGCTGACTCAAAAGCAATCAAACGCAGACAAGGGCATATAGTAAAACACATTCAGGCTGAAAGGTTGGCATCTGAAACATACACAGACGCGCACAACAAACATGCAAGTTGAGGTGGTTTGTCACAGCGGTGATGTAGCCAGAGATCTTTGCACGAATGAAAAAATACACTTGAGGACATATACACACCTTATCCAACTAACATATTTACCACTACACCCATAAGGAGTTAGGAGGCTACCTATGTTAGCAGTGTTTCTGGGACAGCTAAGTGTTTCTGTGATACCACAGTGGTCACTGACTGAGTAGTGGAGCTCAGCGTTCCACAACTAGAACAAATACTAGCAGACCTTGTGTGAAGAGAATCTTGTACGTTAAACATGTTTCTAAAATGCTTTTGGCAATGAAAATGATTGAAAAATCTGGAGCATACCTTTTTCTTTATTAATACAGACAAATACATTTATGAATCTGATTTTGATCTACAAAATAAAGATTTGCCTAAATAAATAAATAAATGTATACATCCAATGACATCTGGGAATTGTACATTAGTATAAAATTGGACCTTGGAGCCGGCACCTCAGCAGGGGTGTTTAGAAAATGTAGGCAAATATATTATTTCCACTATAGCATCAACATAAAAACCTCCACAGGTCAGTCTGTGATACTCCCCAACTAGTTGCAACTATACTCTGGCAAATACCAGATGCTAGAAGCTGTAAGCACCACACACCCTGAATGTGTGTGGGTTTTACCTCACCGCGTTTAGTGAACCTGGCTCAAAAAGGGTCACCCTCTGCCGTACAATTCTCACGTTTCTCTTCCTCTACTCCTAGGATGTGCATTCTTTTCACCATCGTAGAAAGTGCTCCTTTTGTGAAGGTTTGCTTAGCATTTTGGGTGAGCTTTTATATCATGCACTTGGTTACCACCTGCATCCACTTGATGATAAATTGCACATTAAATTACTGTTTTTGCATCTATTCAACATCTAAAAATGTTTAGTACTTGTAATTAGCTTATCGGCAATTGGTATTCAAATCGACCAGAGACACTGATTTAATTCGCAAAATAAGGAATCTCTAAATGTTTGACACACTGTGTTATTTTGCAATTTGTAATCTTGCAAACATTTCTGCTTCACTGATGGCCAATTTTGTAGTCGCAAATCATTTTGCCAAATGGTTTAAGTCTCGCAAAATCTTTGTACATCAGGCCCTAAATTCTGTCGCATGCTTTGGATTATCTTTTGAAACACATTATTATTACCTTTCTGATTGAAGCTGTACAAATATAGTTCATACATCTAAAGATCAGATAAAATAGGGTCCTACCCACTTCACACTTTCCTGTTGTCCCTGACAAAGTGTCCAAATTGCAATTTATAGTGACCACATGTCAAAGGAACGTGGGTTTTCTCAATAAAGGCCTCTTTTTTGAGAATGACAAGTGTAAAATCAACACGACGATTATTTTGGATTTGGAGTGCATGCATTCTGGGCTCTCAACATACTCAACACTGAAGTATTTTCAGTCGCTACCAACCTGCGCTAAATTTGAACACATAGGGCCATATGTATGAAGCCAATTTGCGATCGCAAACGCCGAAATTCGCAGAATTTCGGCGTTTGCGATCGCAAAGTAGCAGTGTGCAATGTAGCACAAAAACCCCCTTGCAAAATAAGGAATCGCAAATTTTGCGATTCCCTACTTTGCGATTGCATTCAAGGAATCGCAAATAGCGATTCCTTAAATGCAATGTAAGAAGCACAAAAGAAAGTGCGATTGGGCCTTAAGGAATCACAAATTACCACCAACTTCAAGTTGGTGGTAAATTGCGATTTCACTTAAAAATGCGCTATTTTGCATTTTTTAAAGTGCCATGTGGCGCACATACATGCCCTTAGGGCATGTATGTGTGCCACATTTGCACACGTGCACATTTCAGGGGTGCAACAGGGTGTCCTTTTGACACCCTGGCACCCTTGAAATTGCATTCTCACTTTGCGATTCTCTAATTGGTAATCGTAAATTGAGAATGTCTTCCCATTCATTCCTATGGGCCTCCTAACCCATAGGAATGAATGGGAAGGTATTCCTTATTTGCAAATCTCAATTAGCGATTCGCAAATAAGGATATGTGGGATTCGCAAAATTATTAGCAAATCCCACATACATTGCATTTTGCGATTCTCAAATTGCGAATCGCTGAAAATCGCAATTTGAGAATCGCAAAACTCTATTTTGCTACATATGGCCCATAGTCACATTCATTTTATTAATGTAACATTCATCTCAAGCATTGTAATTTGGAATATTGTCGCTTCTAATTCACTATCAAATATTATTCATTAAGTGAACTCTGCTAACAAAATAGTTTTCATTTAAAAGGACATATATCTTATTTGCTAGAAAACATTATTTTTACACACATATGTACCTCAAAGGGTGCACATTTGCATGGTAAATAAGACATGAGATACTCACTTTAATTATGGGGATATGGTTAAAAGACATTATGTTGGTGTCAGCAGAAGTAAAGTTCAAAAAGTAATGAAGCAAATATTTAATTAGACATTTAATAAAAAATTAATCCCTTTAGTTCTAATAAAAGATATTTCATTAATTATGGAAATGTCGACAGAATAGCGTTTTTCTCTTGAGAATCATTAAACGAAGCCTGAAAATACATAGTAAAATTACATTTAACACTGCTTGCTGTCTAACCACCTAGTAAAATATGAGTCTCCATACGCGTCGTATTTTAGTAGGACAGGATTTGCAAACTTGGGGGGATATTCACAAGGAGTTATCGCCGCATTAGCGGCACTTTTCTGCCGCTAATGCGGCGATATTTTTAACAGCCATTAGCGACAGCTTCCTGGCGATAGCGGCCGCATCCAGCATCGCCAACGGTGTTAGCGATTACTATCACTAATGACATGCAATGTAGGCGTTCCCGTGCAAAAACGCACGCTAATCCCACTTCGCTATATTCACAACGCTCGCCAGGACCTGCAATGCGATAAATAAACTGCCGCTAAGGCCCGTTAGCGGCTGGGACTTAAGACCAGAAAAAAGGAGGTCTTAACAAAGGTGATAAAGAGCAGTACATAAGGGAAACTAGCCCAGAGCCACGTCTGAAGACCCACTGATGCCATGGAGGTACTACTCATGCAGCTCGGACCACCAAGAAGGCCACAACAACCACCGCCACCTCCCCAGGACCACCACCGAGGCAGCGCCGAATAAGACAGCGGGTCCATCGCCGATGCCTCAGCATCACAGTCCTAACCCCAGAGGATGTCATTGCCCACTACAGGCTCAAAAGGACATCCATCCGCCACATCCTGACCCAGATAGCCCACAGGCTGACGGCACCAACACAGCGGATAACCAACATTCCTGCGCAAACAAAGCTGCTGGCTGTGCTGCACATGTTGGCCTCTGGTACCTTCCAACCAACAACTGCCAGAGTTGGAGGAGTCTCACAGCCAGCCCTATCCAAATTCCTCCCAACTGTCTTGGATGCCATCATCAGCCTGATACCCCAGCACCTACGCTTCCCCAACACTGCTCAGGAACAGCTTGAGACCAAGCAAGGCTTTTACGCCATAGATGGCTTCCCGCAGGTGTTGGGGGCAATTGACTGCACACATGTCCTACTTGTGCCACCTGCGGACACTGCACACATATACCGCAACAGAAAGCCCACACATTCCATCAATGTGCAGGCAATAGTGGGCCACCGGGGCCTGTTCACCAATGTCGTAGCCAAGTTCCCAGGGAGTGTGCATGATTCAAACATCTTCCGCCAGTCCATCCCCAACCAGCGGTTTCAAGATGGCACATATGGAAATGCACTGCTTGTTGGTAAGTACTAACTGAACACACCACACACCTCAACTACACAATCATGGAACTCACAAATGTGAGAATGCACACGTTCCAAACTCACATACAACATGTCAATCAACATGCCCACCTACCAGACACCACAACACAAGTAACTGTGGTAACTGGGGCTAGCCATGTAGACAAACCATCCCCAAAGGCCTAGCCCCTCCGCCACACATTTGCAAATATGGGGAGAGGTGGGAACCAAGTATGTGCGATGGAGGTACTCAACCTATGAAAAAAGTATGTACACAAGGTCGAGTGTGGCGGTGGTGTGCTGGACAGTCTTGAGTGTGCAGAGCACAGACATGTCCATGTGGGCATAGATTGCGTTTCCGTTGTCCAGCCTGAAGGCAATGACTGCGTTGGTGACTGTCCTACCTGATTGGGGGGGGACCATGTGAAGGTCGCATGGAGGATGCAGAGGCTGTTGAAGCAGCTGCAGGCCACTGCGTAGACCTGTTTGTTCATGGAGAAGGAGAACTCGATTACGATGCCTAGGTACCTAGAGCTGTCTTGGGGGGGCTACCGAAGGCGGTGGCCTAACAGGTGTTGCCACATGCTGATGGGGTGGTCACGAGGATGAGGACTAATGTCTCCTCTTTGTAGAGCACCCCCCCAGCTGTTGATCATCCATGTTGCAACTTGCTTTAATCCTTCCTGGAAGCCCAGCCTGGTGTGTGTGAGCGGATTGGTGAGGGAGAGTATGAGCTTGGTGTCCTTGTAGGTGGTGAGGTCAAATGATCCCCTTCATGTGGCTCCAGTTCATCTCCAGGCATCTGCAGATGCATCTGTCATCTTCGATGTAGTTGGTAACCGAGGTGGCACTCATTGCACGCTGTATGTTAGAGTAGCATATTGGGGCAAGTGTGTATGCGCAGTTGGAGATAAATGTGTGCAAATCCCGGGCAGCGCTGTTGGTGTTGGCTGCAGCGGTGTGTGTGTTGCTGTTGATGGTGGAGTGTACCTGCTCCTCGGTGACTCAGCTCCAGTAACTCTGTGTGGTGCCTGCTGTGGGTTTGGGTGTCATGGGCTTTCTCAACAAGGAAGTGTACGCAGTGCTGGTCACTCCATGGGCGTTGAGTGGTGTTGATGAAGTGGACACAGTTTCCATATGCGAAGATGGGGTCAAAGGTGGGCCCTGCCATGTGGCTCAGTGTGGTGAAGAGTTGGCTCAGTTCGATGTTAGCAAGCATCTGCCAGAGGGTAATGGATTTGGAGGTGTTGTGGTATGTGAGGTGGAGCCTCTGCTCAGGAATGAGTACGGAGTCCATGGAGTAGATGGCGTGGTGTGTGATGATGTTGATGGTGTTGGCGAAACGACCACACCCTCTGTGGGCCCTGCAGGTGAGGGTGCCGCTGACTGTTGCTTGGTGGCAGGTCTGGATCTGAAAGTGCAGGTGTTGGGCGGTGGGGAAGGTCTTGCGGCAGCAGCAGAACTGAACGTGATCTGTGTCTGGTGAGGCCCATTGGCATTTATACGTTCTCCTGGCATTGACTGCGAGGAGGGTAGTGAGTTGTAGCACTAGATGTTAGGAGAGCTAGGGTCACTGCTGGTGTTAGGCTTACGGACAGGCGCAGACAGGCTTGACATTGGTGCGCTGTTGGAGTGCTAGTGATGAAAAAGCGCAGCGCGCACAATTAAATAGTCTTGGGGGAGGGACGAGCAGCTGTGGGCCAATGTAATTTGCATTGATGCTGGTAATTTGTCAGAAGCTACACATGGCAAAAATGAATTCCAAAGTAGCACAAATCACATATCACAAAACTATTAACACTGCCAACACAGCATGCATAACTACTAATGTACACATCTCTCCATTACATGTCACAGGTGATCAAGGATATGCACTCACCCCATGGCTGATGACACCCCTCTGAGCCACTAACACCCAGGCCCAGAGGCAGTATAATTTTGCCCATGGACGCACCAGGTCCATTGTGGAGTGCACATTTGGCGTGCTAAAGTCACGTTTCCGGTGCCTTGACATCACAGGTGGCAGACTGTTGTACAGCCCAGAAATAGTGTGCAAGATTATCATAGCATGTTGTGTATTGCACAATATATGTGTACGCACTAATGCCCCATGGATCCAAGTGCCAGATGCACCGGAGGATGCTCAGGAGGATGAGGAAGATGAGGCAGGTGGAGCACACCCCACAGTTTCTGCAGCAGGGACTGCCCGAAGGAACCGAATCATAAACAAGTTCTTCACCTGAGCACAGCACATCGTGACTGTCCTTAGCAATCATATATCTGTTCAAAATGAGCCCAAGCACAGTATGTGCAAATAAATAACACCACACACATACCCTGCGCACATCTTTATCCTCTGCATAAGTACATCACTCTGACAAGTGTAAGTACAACATAAAATGGGAATAATATCACAATTGTAATTTGATGGTGGGTATGTCTCCTCTCTACAGAGAACCGCTTATTAGGGTGTCATTTGTGCAAAACTAGACTTTGTAGGGTGTCAATTCTGCTACCAAAATCCACTTTTGAGAGTATCATATGGGCCAAAATATGAATTGCAGGGTGTCATTTGGGGTAAAATATGAATTTTAGGGTGTCATTTGGGGTAAATTATGGATTTTAGGGTATCATTTGGGGTTAAAACAAGCTCCTCATGGTGTTTTTGGGCTGCTGAAATGAAATGTCATCTGAGACTGTTCATCTGTGTAAGAATCTGCACTTAGCCTGCAAAATCTGCCCGCATTCACGTCAACGCAATGTTTTTTTCCTACTCGCGATGGAAAAACCATCGCTAAACACATTGAACAATACGAAATATTACCTATTTGCGTGCAGATTTTCACCGCTTTGTCAAAAAACGGGCCGCAAACACACAGGAAGTGATGTCTGCATGCTTCCTGTGTACTGGAGGAGTGCTGTGAACTTTCACTTTCTCTTTTGAGCACATTGCTGGTGATTGTGGAGAGTGCTGGAGGTGTTTGGTGTTGTGTGGTACAGATTGGAGATTTTGAGAGTGTTGCTGTGTCCTGTGTCCTGTCGATAGTGTCTCTGTGAAGTGTGGTGTACTTGTTGTTACCTGTTTAATTGTCTCCTGTCCTCAATCTTGTTGGGTGTTTGTCTGGGGTAGTTAACTTTCATAGTAGTTGTTGGGGCTGTTATATTGGGTTTCTTCATTTTTTGGCAGTGGGTTTAGGTGTGTGCAGGGAGATGGTGGGTGTGGGCAGGGAGGGCAGGATGTCCGAGGGGGCATTGGGGGGCTGAAGATGGCTCGTGAAGTTTTACCTGCCCTTGATGGTGGAGAGGGGAGGCCGTATCCACTCCGGATATGCGGTCAGTGTGCGGAAGGTGAGATGGGAGCGTGTGCGGGCGCAGATGCAGCGTGTCTTTGGAGTGCACCGGACTGTGTGCCAATGGAAGCACTGCTGGCAGGATTACTGGGCCATGAGGGTGACCTGTTGCACCACCTGGGAGTCATCTCTGGCATTGAGTGTGGTAAGTTCAAACTCAGAATCTAATTACCTACACTGTAACAAAAAGCCAAAAATGCCGTTTGGGACACACTGGTATCCAAGTGCTCAAATGTGGCAGACTGACGCGTGAGACGTAATACGTCCACGCCTAACGTTGGCACAGCAAAAACACAACGCTGCATCATATTGACAAGCATTGGGTGCATGTCTGTGTTACCCACAGCGCTGGTGCAACATAGCACTGTAGTGCCAAGGCTGGCACCCTTGCGCAATACTGCGTGCAGGATAAAGATTATTTGTGTACAGGAAGGGTGACAATGTGTGAGATATGAACAATTGCTCAAAGGAAATATGACATCTCCAGAGTGTCAGACAACACCAACATCTGTGAACCAGCCTTCCTTGTGCTATCTGCAGCATAGCAGTCGTACACAGAGCATGTATAACATCAGGTTGCATGTAGAAATGGGGCCTTGTGAATGCGTCACACAACTAGTATGTGCAAGTTTGCTAGCATCATTGTCTTGTTTGGCCTGACTCAGCATTCACAGGTCTTATGTGATTAGCTGGCACAAAGTTGACCCAATCATGTAGCCAACATGAAACCCTACTGTACAGTTACGGAGCATTTTCAGTCATGGTGATGATTTGTATGATGAATATGACACGTGTGATTTTAGGTCTGATACCAACACATATTTCTCTTTTATGTCTCACAGCAGGACGACCTCTCATCACACAGGGGGACGTCGACACCTTCCAGGACCCACACGCCACTGGTGAGTTCGGAAATCATATATTGGCATAGTGCGGTGTCATGAATGTTCGGTTCAAATAATCAACGTTGTAGCATGCAGTATGGGTGTGTAGCACATGTACCTTGCCTACAGTGTGATGATGTATTGTGGAAGTCAGAAGTGTGTACAAATCTGTAAGTGAAGGTGGAGCTATGCTTTTGTATACCAGTTGTAACTTTGCACATCCCCAGTCAGTGATACACATGGAAATTAGGTCTATGTGTTCTGTCACCACAGCACATGCATGTGGATTACAGAGTGCACTGATACGAGAGGAGAAATGTAAGTGGTGCTGGTGATGAGTATCAGCAGACATGGAATGCATGTACATCCTTGACTGAGATGACTGTGCAAGTGGGCCCGATCATGCACAAGGAGGCAGTGTTTTTCCGGACGTGCGTGCTCAGACACAGGTCGGCACTGTTAATTTGTTGGTATGCTGCATACCAGCTTCACAGAAGTAGCAGTGCGTAACTTTGAGCCAAGCATATCAATGGCACGTTCCCCAGACGCCTAGCAAAGATGGCCCTATGAATCTCAATGGTGTTGTCAAGCTGTCTCCTTGGGGTCATTCCCTGGTCGACTCTGGCTCCGGTGTACGAGCCCCTCTGTCCAAATTGGTGACATTACTCGGCATTCATTTACCCCGCATGCTTTAGCTCTGCATTTATTGCTGTGCCATATATTTTTCAAAGCAGGGCTCTACAACGCTATCTGTGAGGAAGCATTACCCATAAGAACACAATAACCAATATGACTCCAGGGTGCGGTTACAATGGGGAATGCATTTTGACAGTTTGCGTTGTAAAGGCCTGCGTAGTTGAATGTACTACGGAGTGATCATAGCGGATCCAAGACATGCATGATTGACAAATTCAAGGAAACGAGGTTTCCCCCTCTCAGCAGCAACGCGTCACCTATTGTGAAGTAGTGGTGGAGAGAGGGCCAGCGCCTCATGTACAAGTCAGTGTTCAGCCACCTGATGTGTTTCCATGTGTGCTGCATGTTGCAGCACAGATGAGAGTGTGAGTAGGGCTGTCCCAAGATTGCTCCTGTGCAGGTAGGGTAACCTTCCTACACATTAACAAGCACACCTGCACACAGACACCCTTGCACTCTTGTGCAAGAGTGCCAGTGTTTGCGCTGACTTGATGAACTGCACACAGTCGCTGGGGGACATGCAGGGCTGCACATGAGCATTGTACATATGATGCAGTACTGTTACAGGAGAGGATGAGGGTGGCGCTACACATGGAGTGCTAATGCCTCCCTCCTCCGATTCCTTGTACATGTCACCCTCAGTCAGGGTATGTCATAGCACCATCATTTGACACTGACAGTCTAATTTGGTTGTGACTGTACATGTCCCATGCCATGCACTGTCATGTCAGTCTCCCCAGCATGTAGTCACTGATCCAGGATTCTGGCTTTCGTTTTCCAGGTCACTCTCTGACTACACATAGTTACGCTAGAGTGTAGGCTCCCATAATTAAGTGATCTTGTATTCCAGAATTGAATGAAGAACATTGACATACTATAAAGGACTCACAATTTCCCATTGTTCATATTTTACAGACAACATGATGCCAGAGGAGTCCCACGCCTTCCAGGTGAGTAAGGACTGTTACCGCCACATTGAGAAGGTAGAGAAAGGGTACCACAACATGGCACGGAGGTACCAGGAAGACCGGGCAAGCAGGAGTTGGAAGTCGGTACCCGAGGTTGCTACACATGGCAGAAAGAGTGGCACACAGGCCATCCCAGGCCACTCTGGCGTCAGTGGTGGGTCCCGGCATGGACAGGCAGTGTCCCATCCCCCTACTACACCCCACACACAAGGGACAATGCCACCTGCGCCAGCAGATCAGGTGGTGCCATTCAATGTGCAGGACAGGAGGACATTGCTGGACAACAATGTTATGCTGGCAGAGATAAGGAGGGAAATGACTGAGCAGTCCAGGCACATGGAGGACATGAGAAAACACCTTCGACTCCCATAAAGACTGGCCATGTAGAGCACCATCCCCCTCTTCTCCCTTCCCCCAATGTTTTTCCTATGTTTGTAGTTAGTGTTAGGTAAGTATTGTAAGTGTTAGGTAGTGTAGTTTTAGTGTAGATATAGTTAGTGTTAGATTTTAAGGTAGTTTTAGATATTTATTATTATGTAGTATTTGGGGAATAAGTTTCCGTTTCCATTGGGTGGGGGTTGATGTCTTTGTTGTATAAAAAACTTTTTAAATAAATAATACCCAAAAAATATATCTTTGTGTAGGTTAACTGTGTAATTAGTATATGTATAGCTTAGATGTCTTAGTCCTGTCTCATGATGTGCCTTAAGGGTGGGAGGGGGGTTGATGTCTTAGATATGTTGCTGTTTGTTTAGGATTAGTTTGGGTCGATAGTTTAGGTATTTAATCACTTTTTATAGTTAGTTTATCTTAGATTAGTATTAGTGATGATTAGTGTTAGTTTAGGATAGTTAAAGTTTGTACTTTTATAATACATGGTTAGTAGTTTACATTTCTGCTTTCACTTATGTCAGGGGTGATGTGGTGGAGTGTGGCTTTTTACCTTGTATGCAACTCATACCATCACTGGACAATCCGTTGAATGTGTAAGTGTGGTCCTGACATGTTACTTAGCAGGATGGATTGTGTCAGGATAGCTTAGATGTGTGCACAGTAAAAATGCATGGATTACAGGGTGGCAGGTAGAATTTACGACACAGTCTAGGGACAGTAGTTTTTGAAGTTCAACATCTGAAGTGTGAATCACGGAGTTGCCCAGCACATTGTTGCCCATTTACAACACAACGTAGGGACATGGCCGTGAGAGGATTCTGAAGTTGCTATTGTTATCCATCATGGAGATGGATGTATGCGCCGGGTACCACAGATTACGTCCAACCCCTGCATATCACATGCTCCTGGCGCAGAGTCCATCTTCAATGCACAGACCTTGGCACACTTGCTGCATAGTGAAAGTGTGGCATCTTCATTCGAATTATATGTTACTGTGCATGGAGGCTCAACCTCCGGGCCATGCAGGAAGTAGTATTTTTGTGGGGCCATTGTGAACGGCATATGGCAGAACAGTGGGCCTGATTCACAAAAGTCATCTGAGAGTAAGTCATGACTTTACGATTTACGGTATTCCCAAATGGCGTTTAGGAGTAGTCCAGTTAGGTATACTGACTTCACTTCTCCTAAATGCCTTTTGTGAATCACTAAAGTTGAAAAGTTTAGAATTTGTCCCTGATGAAGTTTTTGGGCGGGCACGCACACTGTTCTGCAGCACACAAGAGGGGGAATGTTGCATTGCTCCCTGTAGTGCCAGTGTCATGGCCACTTCTCCCAGCTGTAACATTTGGCATTGGCTCGTAGTGATGCCACACTTGAAATGGTGGCACTGCTTCTGACTATATGCTACGTGCAGTGCACCACACATCCCGAGTCACATTGCCCTATCCGGTCACAGTGGTCACAGCATGAGAGGGTTCCTAATATCGTAAGCATTGTTCGTCCACAGGAAGGGGCTGACTTACGCCTTGCACTTTGGGGTGAATCCCTATTGCCAACTCTACTTCACTGAGGCAGACATTGTGGTTCAAATTGTGGATGGTAGACATGAGCCCTTACGAATCTTCATCAATGTGAATATGGTGTGCACCATCTTGGGATGTGACATGCAATGCGCACCATCACAACATGCTTTGTCCACCCCGTAGAGTGTCAGTAGATCTGATCTGGCAAGAGATAGTTTTTAGCAATTGTAAAGGGGGACACTACTTGTGGCCTGCAACAGACTTGGACATTTTTGCAAACATGCCTATTTCCTTAATGGACGTGGGGCTAAGTTGGGATGTTGCTAGATTGTTGTATTGGAGCAATGAGGGCACAGCTAGTTCACACATACCTGGTCATCTCACTGCCTATCTGGGTCACAGTTAAACATGTACATTTCCCTTATTTCCCTTGGTGTACCTTTTAGTGGATTCATTGTGCCTACATTTTTAGAGACCCCTATACTTGATTGATCATGGACAACACACATCTGTGTGAGTTCAAATTTTTATTTACAAGTCTGTTGACATAAGTGAAGACTGGACCAGTACTTGCCAAACAATCCCCACATTCCATCGATGCCCAGTGGAGAGCCAGTCAGAGGAATTTTGGGGGGAAATGTCCTGAAGAAGAGGCAGAGTTCAGCCTGCAGGCTGATTGCAGTGTCATTGGGAACAAGACATGATATGGCAGTCCATGTCGAGGTCCAAGGTGAGTGTCACAGAGTGTATCGGAACAGTGAAAGATGATGTTACGGGCCATGATGCTGAGCCCAGATCCAAGGAGAAAAAGGCCATCTGGCATAGATGAATGCTACCGCTTTCTTCTTTGCAAAAATGCAGGTTCATCCACATCTTCGTCCTCTGATGTGTCATGTGCCTCACATGGGCTTGGTGGTAGATTGGCTGCAGCACTGTGAGGCACTGACACATCAGGGGGCGGAGATGTGGATGTAGAAGCTGCAGCAGCATTCATCTGTGCCAAACCTTGCTGCAGCAATGCAGTGATGATGAGCTGCAGGGCATGGAAGAGTCCAGCTACATTGCGTGGATGTGCAGCCGCGGCAGACATTTGTTCCGCTTGCATCCGCTCCATGTTCTCCATTATTTGACGCATGCGGCCCAACTCCTGGCTGCCATCGCTGGAGCCACTCTGACTGGACAGTTGTTCTTGTCTCTGAGTCATGACTCCAGCAATGTCAGCCATGGAATGTCGGAGGGCATGGAGTGGACTGTGGGTGTCTGTGATGTTCTGTAGGTGATCCCGAATGGGACTCAGACACCCAAGTATGGTATCAAGTTTGGCCGCCAGGCTGTCAAAACCCACCCGCACCTGATCAGCCATCTCCTGCTGGACCTCTACCGCACGGCATTGGAATGCCAGTAGTGGGTCCTCAAGGTCCTGTGAGACAGCTGTGGTGGTAGGTGCTTGCTGATGTGTGGTTTGTGCAGGGGGTGGAGTTTGCACGACATGGCTGAATTGCCCTGCTCCTGGAGATGGTGTAGTGTAGCTCCTATTTCCCTAATAGGCTCTGCGCATTGGAATAATATACCCTATAGGTTTGACATAGGACTAAGGTCAATATGTCCCTATCGAGTATATTAAACTTAATTACTTGTGCCAGCTAGCTCAGAGGCCACTAGAAACTCCTTGATAAACAAGAAGGGAGTAGTTTCTGGCAGCTGCAAAACATGACAACTTTGTTTCCTTTTAGAATCAGAACGTGTCCCAGAGTCGTGGAAACAATAGATAACCATTTCACTCAGCTCAATCGTGCATGCTTAGTTTTCCTCAAAGTTACACAGAAAGAATAGACGGGCGTTACAATAAAAGATTTATTGAACAGTCTTGTTTCTCGTGTAAGTAATATGTGCTGTTACGATCACAAGACAGTATGCAAGATAAATAATGTACAGCGTAAGCAGTAGAAATAAATAATACTGCGCTAGCATGATCTTTAGTAGATATTCATTTACATAAATAACATAGACTAAAAATGCGAGTACTCATACGATGCGTTTCTAAGCTAGTTCTACCCCAATGTACCTAACCTAACCTAGGTGTAGGGAGAGGTATGAAGTAGGTGGAGTATTCCTTACTATGGTATACTAAGAGTATGTTACGCCCAGTATGCCTAGTATGCCAAGAGTCCCTCTAGGTTTCTAGTCAGCTCCATACCTTAAGAATGAGAGAGGTGGGAATCTCTTGCCAGACTCGAACTCCAACACCCTGCGAGAGAAGTCAGATCACTGGAAGCTGGACTCTCTGCGTGCAGGGATGACAGCGTCTTCTCAGTGCGTCAGGCTGGGAAATGGGCTCCTCTGAAGTCGAGGTCTCCTCTGATTTACAAGGGCTAAGGAAGGCATATTTATACCTGAGAGGTACCTCAGAATGTTAGCATTGATGTGAATCAGACAGCGGAAGACGTCATGAATGAACCCTCAAGGTATAACGGTTCATGCATAATAGATGAGTCCTTGAAGAAATCAATAGTCCTGTGCTAGGGAAACTCCCGAAGCCTAAGGGTCTGTTCTTCAAGAACTCGTTGTGACGTTAGGGTGGACGGATGTCGGAGACCATGCCTGTATTTGGAGTGCACGGTTTAATGCCTAAATAAGGACTGGGATTTTATGCCTATATAAGGGCAGGGCGAATTGTGCCTATATAAGGACATGATACAGGAAAACCCATGTATGGACACCCTAAGAGGAATACAACAATGGGGTGCTGAGTGAGTCTAGCAGCTGTTGGAGGGTGTCCATGTTGATGGTGGCGAATTCCTCTTCTTCATCAGTGAAGAGTGGCACAGGCTGCTGTTCAGGAGGTGATGTTTCTCCCTCTGCAATGTAAAGGGGAGATGCAGTTTAACTGTGTGTTTCATGTATGAACATGCATTGGATGAGTTTACAGGCAGACTGCATGACAATGTCCATTGTGACAGTTTGGGAGGAGATGCATGTTTTTTTGCGGATAGTGATTATCGGTGCAATATCACAGATGTGATATTGTAGTTGTACATTGTCATCTCACAGTTGACAGCTATGACACATGCAAATGGCTAATTTCTACACGCAAGAGGCACCAGTTGTGTCCTCTGTTGAGTTGTGAAAGTGATGCAGTTTGTCCCACATTGTAGTCAATGTTGAGTAGCTCAGATTGATGTGTGTGTGCACACTGCATTGTGGTACAGTCGCCCCAGCAGCTTTGGTATTGCTGCCCCTTATCCCTTTCAAGCAGTGGGCCTTTCACTCATGTCCCTTTACAATGGTGAGATGTTGCAAGGTGGGCTAAATATGGGTCTTGGTCAGAGTTGGGACACTTGTGCATTGTTTGGCAGCTGATGTCTTGTTTACGTCAGGGGTGGTATGTACATGAGGAAGTGTCACAGTGTGACCTGCTCCTTTAAGGATGAAGTCCACACTCAGGCACTTCAGTGACGTGGCATGCACCCTGTTAATATGTTGGGTGGGCAGGCATGCTATTCATCATGCACTGTCAGTTGCTTTGTCAGTGTGGCTCACAGACAGCCAGCTTTGCTGGGTACTGCACATGTGCATGGGTTTGGTGCAGGAATAGTCATGTGTGAGGAGGGCCCCCTTTATGCACCTTTGCAACGAAGGCCTACTTACTGTTCCTATGTGTGCTGCACAATGCAGTACACATGTGCATCCAGCTAGCTTTGGCTATTTTGTTTTATCTTGTGTGCATGTCGTCAATCAAGTTTTTTCTTGCATGCATTGCTTACTGCCCTCCTGTTGGCTTACCCGTTGTGAGTATGGTGCAGGTTGAGTTTCCATTGTTTATGCTGGCTGTACAGACAGTGTCAACACCCATTACACTCAACGTTGACCCCACGTGTGGTGTATGTGTGGGCCTGGATTTGATGGATGTGGATTTACTAAGGCGTATTAGTGGTGCTCAGGCCCTGTCTCCGCCCCCCCCCAGAAGATGCAAATGGCAGGGTGATGTGTGTTTGTGTTATTGCAACGCAGATGTTCACATGGATGATACATACTGTAATGGTTCAGAATATTGAATGCCGGGCTTTGCGTGTGAATGATAAGGACCATGACTGCCTATTTTTCAACTGACACTGTTGACTTACCAAACTGATAGGTTTAGATGCACATAATGGTGTAATGGTCAACTCACAAAAGGACTGCTGTGGAATGCAGCTTTCTGTATGGCAGATGTGTACCCTTGATAGTGGAGGAGTGCTATTTGACCTAAGGGGTGATGGTGCAATTTTGCTACTTGTCATTATTTGGTGCTACTTTGCTATCCTTGCTTGTTGTCATACTTACGTTGTCAGACATATATACAGGGACATTGTAGTTCTGTGAGAATGGCACACGGACAAGTCATGTGGTACATATTTGGGGGACACATTCCTGAACTGCATTGTCCATGCACTGTAGTATTGTAGGCATATCCCCCCTGCTCATTGTATTACATCACATTTTGACTCAGGTCTGCTGACTGTGTGCATTGTTTATGGTATGCAGATTCACTAGATGCTTTCTCACTTGGTGTACACAGGTCTGCATCTCCTGTACGAGCAAGCGGGAACATTAACTTGAGATGCGGCAGGATGTCTACATGGCCCCCTTGCCTCAACACCATGCACATACGACTGGTCTACCCCGGCCCGCATCTCTCTGCGCAAAAAATGAGGATGCAGTGTGTATGTGACTGATCATGTGCATGAGTGGGCATGCCGCCAGCAATGTCAGCACACAAGCACCATTGTGCCCGTGTGTCTGAGTTGTGTGCAAGATTGTGTATGTGCAGTAGTGTCACCCTTGATGCACAATCTTGCACACGACTCAGACATACGGGAACATGCATATGCGTGGTGTTGAGGCAGGGGGCCATGTAGACACCCTGCCGCATCTCCAATCAATGTGACCCTTTGCTGTTTCATGTAGCCCTTATTTTGTGGTCTGATATGATACTTGGACTATATTTGCTGGACTTTTATGTGCACATTTCCAGGTCTGTGAGCCCACCAATATGTGTCTTGCAATGTATTGTGTGAGTAGGGTGATAAGTGTCTATGCCACCAGGGCCAAGGGTATCTGGGACATGATCCACAGTCATTGTGGGTGTGCACTGCAATATATTTAATTGTGCATGGGTGCCATTAGGCCCATCTCCCCCATCCCCCAGTCTCTGGTTGTTACTCACCCTGTTGGTGTTGTGTCTGGTCATGTTGAGCAGTATCCTGTCCCGGAACTCCAACCACCATCTCCTCGCTGATGACTTGGGACACCTGTTCCTCCAACGCATCCAGCTCCTCCTGTGGCGCTGGACTCCCACCTCCAGTCTGCATTGCTGCTTTGAGATTGGCTGCAAGTTTCAGCTTGGTCTTGCGCTTAGCATCATGCCAGCGCTTCTTGCAGTCGTCCACTGTCCTCCTCAACTCTCCGACAGCATTCACCTTGGCAGCGATGGACTGCCATATTGCATTTTTTTTAGCACAATGACACTGTGGAGCTGACAAAAACTTGTTGTTGGTTTTCTGTCACCTCTGCAATCAGGACCTGGTATTCCTGCGGACTGACCCGGGTCTTCCTCTTCCTCTTCTGCTTGCCCTTCCCCTGGGTCTCTGGCAGGTCCTCCTGGGTGTTTGGGGGGTTGTTGTTGGCTTCTGTACTTGGTCCAGCTTCCTCCATGCTTATTCTCAATTGTTTCTCTCTTTATTTATTTTTTTGGTGTTTGGGCTGCTTGGCGGGCGTTTTATAGTGGTTTTCCCGCCTAACATGAGTAAAATTGCGCTGACACTAATTTGCATGCCGTTCCTGGTCGCTAATTGGCCCATCGCCACTTTTTTCACGTTAGCGTGACTATTTTTATCGCTGTGACGCTAACCTTATCGCCGGACATTTGACCCGGTGGGGGAAACTATCGCCTGTTAGTGACTTGTTGTGAATACGCCGCTAACACGGCGATAGATCCCCGCGGTACACAGCGATGAGAAAACGCACGCTAACTGAGGTTAGCGATAGTTTTCGCCATTTCTTGTGAATATGCCCCTTATTTTTTTACATTTCAGTAATTTTGATTCTGTATCATTTCTTCACAATTTCAAATCATGAAGGAGTGTTTCCTAATCCAATTTGTTTGAAACATTGAAACCTTATTTTAGGGCCAAAATTATAAATACTAAAACTGTGCCACTATTTTACATTTCCAGGTCATTAGGTGCATTGGTCTAAATATAAATCCGTATTTGTAAAGCACTAACTACTCACCCTTACGGGTCTCAAGGCGCTGGGGGCCGTCGTGGAAATTAAGTGAGCTAATGCCCAGAGTCACATGGTGCTGAGCTGAGCTGCCGCCGGAGTCGGGGATCGAACCGTGAACCCTGTGCTCCGAAGTCAGCTGCCCTGGCCGCTGCACCACACCTTGGTAAAATATTTTCAATTCATTTGAGGTCATAAAATATAATCCGTGAAACAGTTATGTGTATGTTTACTTAACACTCATTTATTTAAGGATATATATGGCGGAACTGGAACCTGAGTTATTAGAAGACGTTATCAAAAACATGAACTAGCAAATAAGGACAAAGAACAATTGATATCGAAAGTATATCGTCTATGAAATAGCGAGGAGAAATAAACATATTTCTCCTCGTTAACGCCTCACCTAAAAAGGTGCATCATTTTGACACATTCCCAGGTTTATTATTCTTAGTGAATATAGCAATGCACCACAAACCATGTTCCACCCATGGAACGCCTTCCCAATGCAGAGAAATGCAAGGCAGCAACTTACTCTGCCTTGCTTTACTCCAGATTTAGTATGCCACAGAGAGCCATGCAATGTGGCTCTGCATGGCATAGTAAATCTAACGTAAGGACTTGCTTTGCCCTGAGTCCCCTTGCAACAGCGCTGCAAGCTCTTGATAAATTTGGGCCTCAGTGAATTGAACATCTGTACTATGAGTTAGTGAAGAAGAGAGATTAAGAGAGAAAGAAACTAAAAAGAGAGGTTAGGAAGAAAGGACAGAGGAATGGAGATGTAACAAGAATTACAATGGGGAGATTTAGGAAAATGTAAATATAGGGCCTCATTTATGGGGTTTTGGTGTAGGGCAGTGCAGCAAATCACCTTGCTGTGCACTGCCCTCCATCAAAGTAGGAGGGCAGAAAAGAACCGTATTTATCCAATACGGTGCATACCTGTCCTTTCCCCCTACTCTGGCCCTGTTTCAGCAGCCTAGCACCAAAGCAGGCACCCTTGCACCATGGTGCAAGTGTGCCTGTGTTGTAGGCAGGGTTGTTTTTGTGAAGGAAGAGGCACTTTCCTGCACGAAACCAAACTATAGAGGCGTTTTCCTCCTTCTATGCGTGCTGCAGAATGCAACACACATAGAAAGAGGAAAGAAATGAGGAGAAATAAAGATATTACTCCTGCCCTGGGAAGGCATGCAATTTTGATGCATTCCCAGGTTTACAAATCCTTGTATATCTGGGAATGCATCAGAACCCAATGGGATTGCGTGGGAACACCCACCTCAACGCCCATGGAACGCCTTCCTTGTGCAGAGTAGGGTGACACAGCTATTTGCGCTGCTTTTCTTTACTCAAGATTTATGAGGCCATTTAAAGCCACGCAATTTGGCTTTGCGTGGCTTCATATATCTGACTCGGAGCCTTGTGTCACACATGTACCACTTTACGTGGGGTAAACGTGACGCAAGGCTCCATAGTGTATTAGCCAGATTAAAAAAATTACGTGAAAAAAGTCAAACAATTGCTAATTTCTGACTGTTTTGGATTTCACAAGGAATTAAACGAATACTTCTACAAACCTTAACATTCGTAGTTTTCGAGGTCTATATCTTTCACAGGGGTAGTATTTATGACTGAGGAATACTGAGCAGTTATACGATTCTGCATGTGGAAACTGAACGCAAAAGTGCATTCACACATTATTGGTATTGTTTGTATTTCACTGGAAATCTTATTTTTCCCCTAGCAGGAATTCCTTCACCTGCAACACTATTACACTTGAAAGTGTTTCACCTGGTGTGGAAAGCAAGATGGCGGTGGCGGCGTAGTTCGCCACGGTAGCTCCCCTTCCCCAGTCCTATGTATCCCGGCTTACTTCTCGGCTGCAGTGGCTCCCTTTGCGGGCCTGGGTCTGTTGGATGGGTCTTGCTCGTTGTGCGGCTGCGAGGCTTCTGCTGGGTGCTGGGACGTCTGGTGAGGCATCGGGTGGATTCCCCAGGCGAAGGAAGACGGAGGCGGGGCCGGGGCTGGGCCGTGAGCAAGCAAGCTGGAGGCTTAACCCTGTGGCTGCCGGAACTCTGTCATTTCATGCTGTCTGGCAGTTCTGGCTGGATTCTGCTGTAGCTTTTGGCAGTAAGCTATTGGAGAGAGCTCAAAGAACAGTGGCTGGATACAGATACTTTAGATATTTTGGGTATATAGAGGAATTTAAAAATATGCCCCCAAAGTCCTCAAGAGCTGTAAAAGAAGCAGCAGGAAGAAACCCTGCACAACCCTGGGCTCCAAACCGATGTCTTCACGGAGCCAGGTTATTAAGCCTAACGAGTCGCATAGCCTAAAGAAACAAGTAGATAGTGGAGGAGCGGGGAGACGAAAGGCTGCGATTGAATGTCTACAAACTGGGGGACGCAAAACAACTGATCTGAAGTTGATGGAAGAAGGAGAGACAGCCCTAGATGAAGATGATTCTACCCCAAATTCTGCACTGCCCCAACCAACCATTACGAGCTTCTTTAAGATGAAGGAAAATATACAGAATCTAAGTACGGCTGCCTCTATGGAGAACATAGATCTAGAATCTCAGGCTCAGCCTTTTAGTGACCTTCAAGGTGATTCCCCGTGGGAGGGCTTGAAGATACAGGCTGGAGCTTTGGAAGAAGTTGGGGTCAGTACATCATGCGTGATGGTGCAGGATCCCATGGTGAATGGCTCTCATATCATATCATATCTGGCTCTTTATCTGGCTCATCTGGCATTGTACAAGAAGAAGTTTCTGGGGATCCAGCACATATTAGAACTCTAGATGTTACAGCGGCAGATGATATTATATCAGATAACACAGATAAGTTTTTTTCACTTGCCGAGGAATCAGTATCAGATCTCTCTGATTCCGACTCCTACCAAATTGAAAGCGGTTTATTGTCTTCGGATTCTAGCACTCTTGAGGCACCAGAGACTGCCCTAAAACGTAAAAAAAAACGAAGGAGTTCTAAGGGACAGAAGGGATCTGCTGAGATGCGAAACAACTCGGGAAGGCGGATCACTGGCACTGGCTTAAAATGGGACTATTCTCATACTAGGATTATTGGTCCTACAGAATCAGTGCTGGGTGAGGCTGCAGGTCCTCGAAGGAGCAAAGTAAAGAGACAGCTGATATGAATTCAGCACTTAACATGATCCTTGAATCAATTAAAGAACATCGTGCAGAGACCAGGGCGGATGGCAAGAAAGCTAGACAAGCTACAAAGAAATTGGAAGGCGCAGTTCGGAAAGTTGGCAAAGCATGTGCAGAGATCGGGGAACGGATGAACAGCATTGAAGAGAAAACCGAAATTGTCGAAAAGAACTGCTGGCGGTAAGGGAAGGCTTTACTTCCCAGGAAGCTCAACTAAAAGATGCAATGTGGAAGCTTGAAGATATGGAGAACCGTCAGAGGAGGAATAACCTCCGCTTTCTTGGGATTAAGGAAGGACTTGAGGGGAGGACATTCGTGCTTTTATGTTGGACCTACTTAAGGAAGCTTTCCCAGAGTTAGGGGCTGGGATTGGGATCGAGAAATTCAGCGGATACACCGGTTCCCAGCTGTCCTCCGCAGATCTTCTGGCAGAGACTCTAACCAGCCGAGGGCGATTTTAGTTTTTTTGGTAATTTCCTGCTTAGACAGGCTATTTTTGAAAAAGCCCGTCCTGAAGCCAGAAGACAGTACAAGGATTCCTCCTTTTTGTTCGCCCCGATTTCTGCCATATTACGGTGGAACGGAGATGGCGGCTGAGGCAAATGATTAAACCGTACCAAGATGCAGGTTTTGAGGCATATTTACTGGCTCCAGCCAGATTGAAAACTATTGTTAGAGGGTCATTCAAGTTCTTTACCTCTGAAATACAAGCAAAAGAGTACCTGGAACAAGTTAGTGGGAAATGAGTATCAGACGAGAACTAGATTGGGCTATCTCTTTTTCTATGGATTTCAGGAATGACTTTTATCTTAAATACTAGAGGGACGCACGGGGGCCCTGGTGGGGGGTGTGGTGTTCTTGCTACCTCCATCACTCGGACCATATGGGTCCGGTTGCTTTCAAAGGGAGGGTAGGGAGGGGGCGGGCGTAGGGGAAGGTCGGGGGAGGGTGGAGGGTGGTCAAGGGGGCACTGGTTATAATGGTGAAGGATGAACAACAGCTGAAGGATATTTTTATTGTTTGGTGTGGTTTTTTTGGAAGGTATTTTTAAAAAAAATATAATGGCTAAAATACGAATTGCTACGGTAAATATTTGTGGGCTCAATGACAGTGTTAAAAGGAGAAGGGTTCAGGAAGATCTCAAAGTCCTCAAGGCCGATTTATATTGCTTTCAGGAAACTCACATTGCATGGAAAGACTGTAATTTATATAAATCTTTAGGGTTAAAGGTCCTTGCATATACCTCACAAGATGTAAGGACCAAGGGGGTCGCTATTCTTGCGAAAAATCGTTTTTTTACCCTGGGGAGAAAGATGGTGGACAAGCTTGGCAGATGGGTTATAATGGATTGCAAGAATGGGGTAGATTCTTTCACACTGTGTTCAGTGTATGCTCCAGTGACAGATGAGCCAGGTTTACTGTGTTATTTAGCTAACGAATTACCTTCCTGGCCGGCACCATATGTGGTTTGTGGAGATTTAAACATCAATGGTTCCAGAGGTACTCCAGGCGCTATAGGAGTATCTAGTAAAGGGTATAAACCGCATTCTATGAGGGCTTATAATAATTTATTAAAAGACATGGGCCTGGTAGATGCATGGGCCAAATTAAAACCGGATGATCCTGGTTATACTTATTATTCGGCCCTCATAGTAAATTTGCTCGGCTTGGCTATTTCTTAGTCTCCCCATCTCTTTTGCGTAAGGCTAGTGTGGAACTCTTTCCCAGAGTAATGTCAGACCACAACCCAATTGTCCTTGAGATACTTTGTAGCGGGATTAGAAGGGAGCACACAGGCTGGACATTTGAGAGGGCACTGTTATCAGATAATGAATATATTGAACATATGAGGTGTTGGATTCGGGAGTTTTTTGAGAATAATTCTGATAGTGCCCCACCAGGAATGATATGGGATGCGTTCAAGGCAGCAACAAGAGGAGAGACACTGCAATTTAGTCTGACTAAGCAGAAAAAAGGGGCTGTACAGATCAAATTATTTTATCAGAAACTTGCCGGTCTGGAAACAGAATTGATTCATAAGGTGGCTAAGGAGAAGATATCTCCGCAACTTTGAACTCTATTACGGTTATCAAAGCCTGTATATCCGACTTTAATGTAGAAAAGACAGCAGGGTTGTTTTTGGCTAAACGGCAAGATTGTTATGAATTTAGTGAGAATGTCGGTCGTTTATTGGCAGTAAGGACTAGGCAACTGGCTGTGTCTGGACATATTGAACGGGTTAAGAACATGAGGGGGACGGTAGTTACAGACCCGGGGGATATTAGAGAGGCCTTTAGGAGTTTTATGAGGACTTATATAGTACTACTCCTGCTGTTACTTTTTCGGAAGATGCTGAGTTGGAATTTTTACCGAGGGGAAAGATATCCCAAGAGGAGGGCATACAACTGGGGCGGGCTATCTCTCAGGAGGAGTTACATTGTGCAATCCAAGCCCTACCTGCTGGCAAAGCTACAGGTACGGACTGTATTCCTATAGAGTTTTATAAGGTCTTCTTTAGAGAGACCTGTCCGGCTTTGCTTGGGTTATTTAAGGAGATTAGGGAGGGAGCTCTACCACCCGGTTCTTGGGGCACAGCTAATATTGTGATTTTTTTAAAGAAGGGAAAAGATCTAATTAGCTTGGGTTCATATAGGCCCATTACATTGCTTAATAGCGATGCCAAAATATACTCAAAGATCTTATCTACTAGGTTGAACTCCGTGATGCATCAATTAGTTTCAGTTTGGCAGCATGGTTTTATACAGGAAGGGGGACCGAAGACCATGTCAGAAGGGTAATTTCACTGTTCGATGCCACTGAAGTCCTTGCCAAACCTATGGGGGCTGCCTTCCTGGATGCCGAGAAGGCGTTTGATCGTGTGGCATGGCATTATCTATGGAAGGTTTTGGAGCTCAATGGCTTGGGGGTTTTATTTATTAATGCATTACGGGTCTTATATATAAATCCTATTGCACGACTTTGAAAAAGCCTCTGTTTCCTTCCCCATTATTCTATCAGCAGGGGCACTAGGCAGGGCTGTCCGTCCTCCCCCCTGCTGTTTGCATTATATATAGACCCCTTTCTTAGGCGATTGGAAGCCTCGCCTCACATTGCTCCGGTAAGTTTGCACGGTTGGCATACTAAGCTCCTGGCGTATGCCGACGATGTGGCTATAATTACTTCTGAACCCGATGGAGCAATGCGAGCCGTAGAAAGTATAGCGAAAGATTTTGGGATTTATTCAGGCTTTTTGTTAAATAGTGCTAAGACTCAGATTTTGATAAACAGATTTACTACAGCATTGGACGCTCGTATTGTTGAGAAAGCGGTGTATTTAGGGATTTGTATTACAGCTAAGGTCGAGGATATTGTAGAATTAAACATAACTCCCATATTGGGGAAAATCAAAAATGATTTTCATCGCTGGGATAACTTGAAGCTGTCAATAATGGGGAGGTGTAATATTATTAAAATGATTGTTCTTCCAAAGTTGTTATATATTTTTCGCACAATCCCTCTGGAGATACATAATTATTGGTTTCGTTTAATTGATAGGGAGGTAGCGAGATTTATCTGGTCATATCGCAGAACAAGGAGAGCTAATGCATTTTTATCCCTCACCCGGGAGAGAGGGGGATGGGGCTCCCACATTTTAAGTTATATATTTATCTGCAGCTCTGCAATATTATGGGCCTCTCTTCGGGATTAAGGCTAGGGAGAGGGAAGATCCTAGCTATGTCCCCTCAATATTTGAAATTTTGATTAATATCCGGGCTAATGGTTGTTTATTAAAATTTTATGAGGCTAGCTATTTCAAAAAAACCCGCTTCAAGGTTTTAATTGCCGCCTTTCGTAATTGGGCTGGCATAAGGAAAAAAGTAGGAATGGGCAGGTTTAATAGGTATACCCCTCTGATCGGGAATGATCAGCTCCCAATTGTCTTACAAGATGAGTGTTTGATAAGATGGGGCAGGAATGGCTTTTTCAGGATTGCGGATTTTTTAGAGGGCGATCATATAGCCTCCTTTGATATAATCCGGGAAAGGTTTAGTATAGGACCTCGAGATTTTTTAAATATCTACAGCTGAGGGATTTCCTTCTGAGAAAAGCTGGTGGGGCTGCGGGCTTCGGGCAGGTAGCATTAATCGAATTGTTGATTCACAGATCGGGGCCCTCAATTTCACAACTATATCGCTGCCTGTTAGAGGGGTTGCCTGATGATTTAGATAAGCATAGGCAAAGATGGCAGGATAAATTGGGGGTTTTGGACTCCCGCTTTCTTAAGTCAGTTGAATTGGGAACTCCGTTCTATGTGCAGCTAATCTGAAATCACAACATTTCAAGACCTTGTTTGATCTATATATTACGCCTGCGAAGATCGTGCAATGGGGAGGGGTGGAAGGAACTCGCTGTTTTAGGTGTAAGGCCTATGCGGCTGATATAATACATATTTTTTCTACCTGTCCAGGCATTGAGTCACTTGGACAAGAAATATCAGGCTTTTTGCAGTTTGTCTTAAAAGAGGAGGTTCCATTGTCACCACTTCTGATGTTATTGGGGGTAGACGAAACAATAGGGGGGAAAAAAAGGGAGAAGAGCTGATTTTTATTGCGATGGCAGTTTTAAGACTCTGTGTTGCTTCTGCCTGAGTTAAGCCCGCAGCCTCCTACTTTTCAACAATGGAAAAGCCGTTTTCTGCATATTTATAATTTGGAAAAAGCACTCTACGAGCGCAGAGGGAGAAAGGGTAGGATAAAGGGGAAAAGATCTGGGGCACATTCACAGATTGGATTATTCCATTTATCCAGGAAGAATGAAGTATCTGGCCATGAACATTTTTTTCTTGTATATAGCTTGGTCTCCAATGTAATCTCTTAGCTCTTTAAAAATATTTATTGCCTGTATTCAGATTCTATGCTGCCCTAGGCTTTTTGTTTTGGTCTTGATGATAATGGCCCTTATTAGCTATTTATCGTTTTACATTATTTGTATTATAAATTCTGTGATTTTTTTATTCTTCAGCTGTATATGAAATCGATAATAATAAAAAATTATAAATATAAAAAAAAAAAAAAAAATGAAAGTGTTTCACCTGGAGGCGCATCGACTGCTTTTACAGGTACATTTTCAGGGTTAGAAATGTACCTGCAAATTATTGGTGAATACAGACACAGGTAGAATTTTATGGATGTTCGCCCATAGAATATCGTGGTGTTCTTCCACTCTTACAGGTGAAGCCACCTTGGAACGTCCATATTGTCACCTTTAATCTTACAGTTTTTGAGAATGTGGACACTGTAATACTGCCAAAATTTGCAGGTGAGGCATTGACAGGGGTAAAAGCCATCATTATGCTCTTGTGAATCGAGAATTGGACTTCACATGCTAATCTTTTTTGTGCACTGCAATTGAACTTAGGTGCACAAAACCCTTTAGAAATCTGATCCTGTGCACTTACATATGATTAATATTCACATGCATGCCGTTGAGTTGTGTAATAAATTGAACATGTCACACATTGGTAATATAAGTGTTTGCGATTCTCAAAAACAAGAAGAATTTTGGACACACTCTCCGTTGCAAATACATGTCTGATTACTTGCATTTCGCCAATGGTACCAATGTGGTTTCGTTTAATATAAGAACACTTTTCCATTTAAAAAACAGGAAAAAGTAAGGTATTTCAGATAGCGAATTGGAAAGTGAATGAGGCATATTTTCCTCTGTCCTTACTAAAATGAACGTTTAAATGTGGGAAGTGCTCTTATTTTAAAGAAAAACAATTATACTATATACCAGTTATTTCCTTGTATTTGCAAAGTGAAAATGGCTAAAGTGTGCCAGTTGGAAATCAAAATAATTTAATACCAGCAAAGCTGTGAAAAAATAATGGGCCCGACTGACTAAATTTTGCTGTGACTTGACTTACTCCTGGATGCAGGAGTAAGCCAAGAGTAAGACAAGAGTATTTATGGCTTACTCATGAAATTTGTGTAAAACCAGGTGTACTAGAAGAATAAATTACACTTACATGCACCAATCTATGTGAATTAGGCCCACAGTTTTTTGTTCAGTGACTCATCAAGCCTGCATTAGAATTTTCTCCCTTGTAGGCATAGAACATAAGGGGCATATTTAACAAAAGTCATGCAGCAAGACACCGTGCTGTGCTGCGTTACAGGGAAAGGGCAGGAATGCCCAGCATTTAACATAATACGGGACACCTTCCTGCACAAAAACAATCCCCTGAGGCATTTTCCACTTTCTATGTGTGCTGCAGAATGCAGTGCACATAGAAAGAGAAAAAATAAGGAGAAATAAACATATTTCTCCTCGTTATGCCTCCCCTTGGGATGCGTAGCAGTTTTGACACATTCCCAGGTCTACCACTTATTATAAATCTGGGAATACGCCAAAATCCATGGGTGTTGCATGGGAACACCCACGCACCACCCATGGAATGCCTCCCTGGGGCACAGTAATGCAACGCAGTAATTTGCGCTGTGTTGCAATACTCCAGATTTATCAAGCCACTCAGGGCCATGCAAGGTGGCCTTGTGTTGCTTGATAAATTGCACTTAAGAGTTCATCGCTTTTGCACCGTGTTGCATGGTTCAAAAGTGATGCAACTCTATGATAAATATATCCCAAGGGGTCACAGTTACCAACAAGTCACACAGTTCAGCGCAGCAAGTCACCTTGCTGCTCTGCGCTGCATGACAGGGAAAGGGCAGAAATGCACCATATTTAAAATAATACTGTGCATTTGAGTCTGTTCCCAGGGCTGGGAGCAAAAGACACACAATTGATGGACGGAATGCAGAACAAATCAAAACATTCACCCCCCAGTCAAGAGATCTGGGTTAAATCCATCATTCTTTTGCTCACCATGCCACCCCAGTGTAGACCTGGCTATATGCAAATCAGTCTTGACCCTGTGCCTCATGGGAACAGTCCAGCCCGAACTGCCAAGCCAGGTCCTCCCTGGACCGGAAACAAGCATTCTAGGACCGGTTTCGGGGTTTCACCCCTCATCAGCCAGGATAACTTGAATCCAGTGGCACAGTGAGCCCGGGACCCACATCTGGGCATACCCAGCGCACTTAGGGCGAGGAAGCAAAAGACACACAACGGGGCACAATATGGTGCCTAGCACCTAGGCAGACACTTTTGCACCATGGTACAAGGGGGCCTGCGTTCTTAGCAGGATTGCTTTTGTGCAGCAAGGTACACCGTGCAGGATGCAGCACACATAGAAAGAGGAAGTAACAAGGAGAAATAAAGATATTTATCCTCGTTATGCCTAACCTGGGGAGGCACTGCATTTTGACGTATTCCCAGGTTTACCAATGATGGTAAATTTGGGAAGCGTCAAAATCCATGGGTGGGTGCGTGGGACACCCACACTCGACCCATGGAATCCGTCCCTGGGGCAGAGTAACACAATGCAGCGATTTGAATTGCATTACTCTGGATTTATCAAGCCACTCAGGGCCATCTAAGGTGGCCTTACGTGGCCTGATAATTCCAACTTAGGTTTTGCGTTGCCCTTGTGCCCCCTTGCATGGTATATAGGTGACGCAAAACCTACATAAATATGCCACTGAGTTCCTTGCTACTCTTGTCTGCTTTCTGAACACTTACACGTCCGGGGCGACTTTTGTTAAGGTAAGTTTGAGTAAATGACATAGCTACAGTTCAAGCTAAGGCACATTTATTCCATGGTAGTGGCTGGATAAAAAGTGAATTTTCTGTGCTATGTGCTCGGTCGCTGGCTAAACTGTAGAAATGAATTACTGTTTGGCCGATGGCCTTCAAAATAGCAGAGAAATTTCACTTTTTACCTGGCCACTGGGAATAAAATAGAGATTCTGTACTGTTTGGCGGGCAGCTGTACAAATAGAAGAAAAACATCACTATTTCCCTGACTGCAGGCTAAATGGTAACGTTTTGACTTAGTTTGGCTGAAGACTAAGCAAATAGCAGAAAAAATTAATTAAGTACCCAGTCGGTGGCTAAATAGTACAGTTTCTGCACTGTTTGCATGGCAGCCATGCAAATAACAAGGAAACTTCATTATTTACCTGAACACTGACTAAGTAGTTTTGTACTATTTGGTCAGCAGTCAAGCAAACAAAAAAATCTTCACCCATTAACCATGTCAAAACAGCAGACATGTACAATTAAATCAGCAGCCATACAAACAGCAAATAAACCTAATTATTTATGTGAATGCTGGTTGAATAGCAGAAATTATATATTATTTGACCAGTAGCCAGGCACGTAGCAAAGAATGTCAATATTTGGCCAGCAGCTGGCTAAATAGCAAACATGATACACTGTATTGCCGGTGGCATTGCCAATAACTTGACAAGAAACTTTATTATTCACCTGGTGACTGGCTAAATAGTAGACAGAATGCACAACTTGGCCTGTAGCTGTGCAAATATTCGAAGAACTTCACTATTTAGCCAGCTGCTATCTAAACAGCTTATATTTTGTTTTATTATGCCTTATGCAGATTTAAATAGGTATGTACACCAGGGAGAACTAAAAACTAGGAGTGAACACAATTGGCATCCATTTCCTTAGGAAAGTTAGGGTCCTAATGAATAATTATTTCATTTGCAAAAAGTGGTAGAAAATTCCACACATACTTTGTGCGATTGGACAGTTTTTGCAAACTGACCTATGTACTGTTCAGTCGGTTCACAAAATACTGAACCGCTGGAGGCTGCAGAATGATCCACTTAATTAGTATTACTTTGGTAATTGCCACCCTCTGTGACTGGCTGTAATCTATGACTGCATTCCAAAATGGCAAAAAAAAAATTCAAAGCAACCTGTGTTCCTTAAAGGAACCAGTGCTGGTTTAAAAAAATGTTTTTGGAAAACTTTCCCCCTGAGGCTGCCACCATGCTTTCCAAAGAGAAAAGGGTCCTAAGGGGGGCACTTCCTCTTTGCAAATTAGTTACTACCCCAACTCGGGGGTCGTTAGCTCATCAATGGCGTGCTGCAGCAATTACAGTCTCAAACTATCAATGAAATCTTATCCATTTTGGAAAGGGGAGGGAGGAAAGACCTTTCCTGCACCCACCTATTTGCAATTCAGAAATTATCGCAAAACTGCTTTTACTAGCCAAAGGTAATTTCCAACTCATACAAGGGTTTTGTACAAAATTATAAGTACTTTTGTGTCACAAACTCTGTGATTTTGTGACATGAGACCCTTAGTTCTAAAACTGGCTCAGCTGCATGCACTGACTTATAATTTTAAAGGTCCCAAATGTTTTAATGCTTACAAGTTATTTTGATAGACATGGCAATTCCAATGGGCCTGATTTAGAGTTTTGAGGACAGTGTTACCTCCATCAGGAAGGCAAAAGGACAATACCAATAACATCCTGAAGGACCTCTGCCTATAAAAATTTAGAGTTGTCCACTGGTCCTGTGGACAACTAATTACATTGATAGGAATTGCTGTCATGGCCGTGCCTGTCTATGCATGAAACATTTGAAGGACAGTACAGTCAGACATGATGGCTGGCCAGCAAATATTTAATTTTTTTTTTCAAAAACAAACTTTCAAAGCAGGAGTTTGATTTTGTAAAACAAAAAAAAGGAATGGTCCCACACATTGGGAGATTTCTCCCAAAGTAACAAAGTTATTATTGTCTTTCAGTCCCTTACAGCTAGGTTTTATTCTAAATACGGTAGATGATAAAATTCCTTCCTTGATGGTCCCTACTCTGTCGGGCCATCAGAGGAAGTATTCTGTCAAGGAGCCACAAGCAAAGGCATGGGACTATAGTTGATTGAACTGAATATCACTGGAATATGAATAAATTTTCCCAGCACATCAGAGAAAGACATATAGGCATCAGACACAGAAGCAAAGAAACTCAGAGAGATTTGTATTCATCAACTTTATTACAAATATTGAAAGAAATAAGGCACTGCATAAACAGAGACATTTTGTTACCTCCTTTCTTGTGACCTGATGATCAATGATTTAACAGTCCCACTTTAATACTCATTTTCCAGACAGGTGATGTGCATCCATTATTGAGGTTTCAGAAATGATTTGTGGTGTTTCCCTTTCAAATATCATTTTCTGGCTGTGGCTTAGACACAGCCTTTGTGCTAGGTGATAGCTCTCACTACAGTAGCATAGTGATGGCCCAAGTACAAGTATCCAAAACAAGGAACAATGAAGAATGAGATCCTGTCCTATCTCAGAGGTGAGTGGCACGACAGGGTGGAAATGCAAGGCCACCCTGCAACCATTTCCTGTCGTGAGCACCCATTTCGAGCAGGTGGGCATTGACATTGTGGGTCCTCTGGATCCCCAGACAGACTACAGGCCCCTCAGATGGCTAATGCAGATGAGAGGTGAGAATCCTAAACTGTTGAGGTGGTCCATCTCCCTCCAGGAAATGGACTTTATGGTGGAACACCGTCCTGGAATAGAACACAACAACACCAATGGTCTTTACAAGTTCTTCCGCCTTAGTGAAGAGAACTCCCAAGGGGTTGGGTAGCTCTCCCCGCTTTTTGCTGGAGGGGGACATGTGTTAGACCGGGCATCTGTTGACGTGGTGTTCCCTGACTTTTTCCTTTCTGACCTCCTGTTTTTGGCTTTGTTTTTACTGGCTTTAGGGCTCTGAGCACTTTACCACTGCTGACCAGTGCTGAAGTGCATGTGCTCTGTACCTAAAATGTGATGACAATTGCTTTATCCATGATTGGCATATTTGGTTTACTTATAAGTTCCTAGAAAAGTGTACTACATGTGCTCAGGGCCTATAAATCAAATGCTACTAGTGGGCCTGCAGTACTGAATGTATCGCTCACCTAGGAATCCCTTTAACCATGTCTCAGGCCTGCCACTGTGGAGCCTGTGTGTGCAGTTTTAAACAGCCATTTCAACCTGGCAAGGTCACCTACTTGCCAGGACCAAACCTCCCCTTTTTTAAATATAGATCACCCCTAGAGTAGGCCCTGGTCAGCCCATGGGCAAGGTGCAGTGTACTTAAACAGTAGGTCATGTACTTTTCAATTTTACATGCCCTGGTAGTGAATTAGTCTTAACTTCATATTTCACTACTGCAAGGCCTATCTCTCCCATAGGGTAGCATTGGAGCTGCTTTGTAATCTTTTACAAATGTAACTGTCAATTGGGAAAAGATAGTAAAATTAAGTTTGGTGTCTCTGGACTCACAATTTAAAAACACATCTTTGAGGGGAGTTGGTTTTTAAATTGCAGGTCTGAAAATGCCACTTTTAGAAAGATGGCATTTTCTTACTTAAACCCTTTAGTGCCTTTGGCCTCTCTATACAATACACATCTAGGTTGGGTGACAGCTGGCTTCCTGCATTTCCTCTAGACAGACACACATACTGGAATAATAAGTGTGCCTGAGTGGCCATAGGCCTGTTGATGGGTCTGCCTGAACAGGATGTGTGGGAGGGGCTGACACTTCTACCTGAAAGGACTAGGACCTGTCCCCACACAAAGGAATGCATACCCCTCTGTAGTGAGTCTGGAGCCAGGGCAGGGAACGACAGAGTCTTGTGCACTACAAAGAACTTTCCTTGAAGTCTCCCTACTTCAAAGGCTAAAATAAGTAAAAGTTCTAGATCTCTGACACCATGTACTCAGTTCACTTTTGGGACCAGAGGAGACATTTTGCCAAGAAGAAGAGCTGCTGCACTGCAGGAAGGACTGCCACTTTGCTAACTGCTTTGCTGTGTTGGCCTGCTGCCTGTTGATTGCTGTGTTGTAGGAGGGACTGCCACTTTGCTTTTTGCTTTGCTCTGTTGGCCTGCTGTCTGCTGCCCTTTGCCTGGCAGTGAGAAAGACTGGACCTGCTCTCCCTACACCGGCTGCTGGACTCCGCAATCCGTGAGTCCTGTAGCTGAACTCCACAAGGATCAGCATGTGTCTGATCTCCAGCTTCATTTTATCAAAGATTAGCGCTTCATTCTGCCAAGATCAGCGCTCGTGCCCGACCAGCGCTGTGACCTACAGAGGCTGGGTGCCGATCAAAATCGCTGCACTCCCTTTCTGATGCCGCAGCAGCACTGAGGGAACTACACCCAGCATGACTCAACAGCCACGCGTTGCCTAGGTTACCCAGGGATTGCCAGGGACGCGAGTCCCGAACGCTAGTCTCCTCAGCCCGCCTATGTCAACAAAACCCAAGAGGTGTGCTTTGACATTGGCCACCCCTCCAGTCAGGTACTGTGTCTCAGCAGGCCTTGTGTGGTGCATGTAGCCAGTCTGTGCTCCCCACGGGAGACTCTAAACTGGGCAGTTACTTCAGCCTGAGTGACCCCCTCCGACACCTCTTTTACTCGCTAGTGATTTAGAGGCATTGTGTTCTGAAGATACATGGCTGCAACCTCTCCGGAGGACCCCAGATTGGACTTTGTCGCTTTTGACCAGTCTAGCATGACCGCAAATAACATTTACAATACAAGGAATGTTTAAACAATGTTTTCCATACAGGTTTTAAAAAGTTATAACTTGATTTGTACATAGTTTTTGGTCTTGTTTTACTCAAATAAATATTGGCTATTTTTCTAAACTGCCCTGGAGTACTTTTGTGGTGTTTCCACTGTCTTATTGTGTGTGTGTGTTTGCACAAATAATTTACACATTGCCTCTTTAGTTTAGCCTGACTGCCCTGTGCCAAGCTACCAGAGGGTGAGCACAGGTAATCTTTTAGTGTCTAGTATACTTACCCTGACTAGGATTGTGGTTCCGGCTTGGACAGGGTGCATACCTCTGCCAACCAGAAACTAATTTTTAACACTCAGTGTTCCATCTGTTATCTTTTTGTCTTAAATGCCAATAAAGATATTTAAAAAAAACACTCAGGAAGAAGTAATCAGCAGCCCTTTGCTATAAAGGACCTCACAGAATTTTTTGGGGCAGCCTTTTCTCCATTCTTTCTCACTTCTGTTCTGGGTCTCCACCCTCGATCCACAGGGATGCAGACAATGCACGCCCACAGTGTAGGTAATCGGTATCTTCTCTCCTTCACATCATGCTAAATGCATTCCATTGGTCCATGCACTTAGACTTTCATCACATAAGGAGTATTACTAGTACGCACTTGCTGCATGCCAAGCTCTCACACACACACAAACACACCTACACACACAAACACAAATACACACATGGAATGTCAGCACAAAGATCTGGGGGTCACACAGAATCCCTCTTTAGGCCACCTGAGATGATATGTCTGGAGCCTCCATCATCCACTCTTCTGCTCATCAGAGCCTTCTTATGATCCTGAGCTTCCCTTTGCTGATTGCCTTATCTCTTTGACCCCTTTGTTAGCCAATTAGCATTTTTCCTGACTTCAGCCATCTGAGGTTGTCACACCTTTTCTGCCATCCTTCACAGATCACACTCATTTCCACCGATCCCCCTCTAACCCCCCCTTTGCCCTCAGATCCACCCTCAGACTACCGTGCCAGCATTAGACAACGTCTTCTACACTTAGAGGCCAGAGTGTAGAGTCCCGATTTTTGCTTGCTTCAATTGTTCAGCAAATACTTTCAAGTATTATTTATGGGCTGAAGAGTTTGGAGTTTTTAGGGGTTGGCAGCATAAGAAGCATGAATAAGGTCATTTACAAAAGGAATATCCTAATACATGTGTTCTGGAATCACATAGGTGTACTCCTGCTCTTGGTCTTCTTCCTTCGCTGCCAGGTCTTTCTGTGTCTTTAGGCATTGGTTCTCCTCATAGTCCTGTTCCAAGCCCTACTTTTCTGGGCTGCTTTGACCTCCTGATTCTCATCCTGGCCATAGTCTAACTAGTACTGGGCACCCTGGTACTGGTTTCCTGAATCTGGTGGTCCTGATTGTAGTCCTTCCTGACCCTGGTATTCCCGGCCCTGCTCCTGGCTCATTCTTTCTAGGCCTCCTGATCCTGATGTTACCAATGCTGACCCTGATCCTGCTGGTCTGATGGGTCCTTATCCACCTAGTCCTGTTGTCCTGGTTCTCCTGCAGCTGGCACTCATAGTCTTCCTGGTTTTAGTCACTCTGAGTCTCCTTGCCCTGGCCCTTTACCTTGTGGTCCACCTGGTACTGTGTCCACTAGCCCTGGTTCTCCTTATTAGGTCCCCTTTGGGCTTGGCCTGGTCATTTTGGTCTTGGTCTGGTCCCATAGGTCCTTCTGGCCATGGATGTCCTTGTTCCCCTGATCCTCTCCAGCCTGGTCCTAATTACCCAGCCCCTGGACCTCCTGCTTCCATTGGAACTTCAGATTCCGGTCCCATTGGTTCTGACCTCTTTTGTCCTCCTAGCCCTTTTCCTGATCTTGCTTATGTTGATACTTACATAGTCCCTCTAATCCTCCTTATCTGGTCCCTAATCGTAAGGGTCCTAGCCCACCTGCTCCTGATCTGGCTTGTTCTCTGGATCCTCTTCCAACATGTCATGATACTCTTGGCCCTGGTCCTCTTGCTCGTTGTCATCTTGGACTAACTTTGTCCTGATCCTCCTTGTTCAGGTCGTCCTATTCTGAGCCACGTGGCTTGGTCAACACGGCTCCTGTCGCTGTGGCCTTTCTTGTCCTGGGCCTCCTTTGTCTCCTCATCCTGGTTCTGTATGTCCTGGTATGCCAGATCCTGATATTCCTGGGCCTCTGTGACTTGAGCTTCCTTTCCAGCTTGGTTGTGGTTCCACTGGTCCTCATTGCCCTGGTCCTCTTAGGTCTTGTCCTGTTGGCTCTGCTACCAGGCCTTCTACTCTTTATTCTTCAGGTCCTGTTCTCCTAGTCTTCAACCTCTCTCACTCTAGTTTGCCTAGCAATGGATTACCTACTCCTGGTCCTTGCAGTCTGTGTTCTCTTCCTGTGTTTGTGCCCACTTGTCTTGAGACTTTTGTTTCTGGTTCTCCTTTTGTGGCTCTTTATATACCTAATCCTCTTGGTTCTGGTCATCCTGGCCATCCTTGTCCTTTCAGACCCCCTTCTCCTCGCTCTTTCTTTTCTTTCCTGATCCTCTTGACCCTCTGCCACTTGATCTGGTCCTTCTGATCCTTCTCACCCTTCTCATCTGATTTCCTGTGCATTAGTCCCTGTTCATGCTGGTCCCCTCAATTTACCTGGCCTCTTCTGTCCGGGCCCTCTTAGAAATTGCCATCTTCCTGGATTGGATCATCTTTGTCCTCCTGGCCCTGTGCCTTGTCCTCAGGGTGATTCTGGCACTGCACCCTATGGTCTGGGTTGTCTGGGTCCTGGTTCTGTTTGTTTGAATCTGTCTGAGCCTCAGCATTTTAGTACTCCTGGACATCTAGGTCCAGTCCTCTTAGTCTTCCTGGCTCCAACTCTTCTGGTCCTCCTGATCTTCCTCATCCTAGTACTGTTACCACCAGGCCCTGGTATTTCTGTTCCACTTGGTACTCTGGGTTCTGGATCTATGGTCCATGGTCGCCCATGTAATCCTAGGTCTGTTCCAGGTCCTCTTGGTGCTGATCCTTTTAATCCACCTTGCTCCGGTCCTGTTCCTACTGACACTGGGCCTCCTGGTATTCTTGGTACTGACTCCCTAATCTTCCTTGCTTATTCTGGACCAATGCTATTGGATGCCTGAATCGTGTTTTTCTGAATCTGGTCCTGATCCTCCTGGCCCTGGTCTTCCTGCTCCTTGTCCTTTGTCCACATACTCATCTAGGTCCTCCTTTATCTGGTCCTTCTGGGCCTGGCCATCCTGTTCCTAGCCCTGTGGCCTGGACCTCCAAGTTGTGATCATCCTGATCCTGATCCTCCTTTTCCTTCTGACTCTGGTCCTCCTGTTCCTAGGACTCAAGGTCCTGATCCTCTTTGCCCTGATCTTCCTGGTCCCCATAGTCCTTTGTTTCCTTGTCCTCTTAGAACGTTTCCTTCTGACTCTGGTTGCCTGTGTCCCTAGTATCAGCTACCTGGCACTTCTGGCCAAGGTCATACTATTCTTGTTCTCATAGTCCTTGTCCTTCTGGAGATTCTGTGCCTGTTGACCTTGATCCTCTTGGTCCTGTTCCTTATAGTTTGGGCTCTCCTGGGCCTATTTCTACTGGACCTGAAACACCTGCTATCCTAATCTTTTCTCCTTGGTCCTGGCAATCCGGGTCCTTCTTCTCCTATTGTACTTGTTATCATAAGATTTGCCTTCTGGTCTTCATGGCCCTTCTTGGTTGACCAGTCTTGGCCCATCTGGCTCTGTTCCTTTGTGATCCTCTTAATCCTGGTCACTTTATCCTGGTTCTCCTCACTGTCAACCTCCTAGCACAGGTACTGTAGGTCCTGGTCCATCTTGCTTCTCCTGTCCTGGCACTCTCAGGCTTTGTCCTCTTGGTTTGGGTTGTCCTGGTTCTCATGGATCTATTCTTTGTCCATTTAGTCCTACTGGTACTGCAGCCATTGATCCAGGTCCTCTTGATTCAGGTTTTCCTTGTTCGGGTCCTCCTGAGCATGGTCATTTTTATCCTGGTCCTGCTGGCCACTACTGTCCATTCCACTTGGTGTTCCAGATTTTGGTTGGCCTTCTAACATCAGATCCTCCTCACCTTGGTCCTGCTACTTGTAATGATTGCTCTGCCCCACTTGGTAATCCAGGCCATAGTCCCTTGGGTCCTAATCTTCATGAACCTTTTAGCACCTTTTCTGGTCCTCAAGGTCATGACCCTTTGAATTTACCTAGTCCTCTTGGTCTGGTCTTCTGGGTGCCCTTGGTACTGCCCCCTCGAATCTTCCTAGTCCCTGTCCTGCTTATCCTACGATCCTGGACATACTGGCCATTGTCCTTTAGGTCCTAATCTTCGTAGTCCTCCTCAGTCTGGTTTTGATCCTCCTGGCCCTCATTCTCCTGCTCCTTGCCACATGGTTCTACAACAGCTTGTCCTGTCACAGATCATCCTAGTCTTTCCTAGTTCTAATGTTCCTTGACCTCCAGTTATTGCTAACCTAGGAACTTCCTGGCTGTGTAATTCCTGGTTTCAGCGGACATCATTCCCTCATTTTCCTGCCCCTATTCATTTGGATCCTGGGCCTCCTGTTTCACATGCTCCCGGTCCTGGACCATTCATTTCTCCTCATCCTAATTCCCATCCGTCAGTCCTCCTGGTCCTGCTCCCCTAGTTTATCTAGTCCCTTAATTTGCTTGTTCCTAATCCTTCTGAGACTGGTTCCCCTGCCAATGTATTCCTGGTCTTAGTTTCGGTACTCCTTTGTCTGGTCCTCATGTATCCGGATTTCTAGAGCTAGTTCCACTGGCCTTGGTTTACCTAGCCCTGCTAGTCCTTGGTCAGCCTGCCTCGTTCTACTGCTCCTTCTGGTCTCATGGTTTGACCATTGTACCTTGTTCTTGTCCATCTGTCCATGATCCCCTCTATCATGGTCCTCCTAGTAATGGTCCTTCTGAATCTGGTCTTCCTCATCCCTCTGGCACTGGTCCTCCTAGTTCCCATGTTGTGGGTCACCCTAGATCATGCAGTTCTTGTTACCCTGGTTTAGGGTCCCCCTGAGTCTGACATCATGGACCTTCTGATCCTGGTTCCACAGGGCCTAAACTTCCTCGTCCTTTGTAGCCCCCTGGTCATTCTAAACTAGAGGTATTTGGACAAAATATTGATTTAAAAATATTGGGAGACAGAAATATTGGAAATTAAATATTGTGACACACAAATATCGTGATGCACAAATATCATTGACAGGAATATTGTTTTTTGAGGTAATATAGTTTTAAATAATATTGATGTTTTTAATATCGATTTTCAACAATAAAGTGGTTAAAAATATTGTTTTTTAATTGTCTGACTGTGTTTTAGTTGATTAATTTTATGGGTATTGTTTACATAAATGTTATTCATTGTTTTAAAATATAGCTTGTAATTTTGAGTGATTTAAAATTGTTTATTACATTTTTAATTGTAATTTATAGTTTTGTAGATGGTTGTTGGGTTTATAGTGGGACAGAGTGGGAAGTTAATTTGCAGGTTGTTGGGTTTGTAGGGATATAGGGTGGGAAGTTAATTAAGTAATAATTGATTAACAATTAATTATTAATTGCTCAATATCCTTTGATGCTGGGCAAATCACTTAATCTCCCCGTGCCTAACAAAAATGAATGTGTCCATCTGTAGCAAAACTGGTGCTCATGTAAAGCGCTCTGATACCTGAAATCTTTGGTCTAGTTCGCACTGTTGATGTAACTATTAACATCGAAAACAATTAAATGGTCACCGGTCTTTTTTAGAAAAGTTACAGCCGGGAATACGCTTTTGCACGCGCACAGTAGCCATCCCACTCCACTCATCAATAGTATTCCCTATGGGGAGTTCCTCAGGGCCCGTCGTAATTGTAGCTCAGAAGTGGGGTATAGAAAAGAGCAAAAGACCATGGAAGAGAGGTTTGCCCAGAGCAGTTACAGCAAGAGAGTAGTGTCTGAAGCCATAAAGAAAGTTGATCTTTCAACTCAGAATGATGTACTGTTTTGCCCCCAAAAAGACAAGGAAGATAAGACCATTATTCCCAGAATGATCACCACTTTTAACACCAGGTCTAATACCATCAAAAGAATCATGAAACGCCACTGGGGCCTGCTGGAAACTGATCCAGTAATAGGAAAACATATTGGCAGATCGCCCCAAATAACCTATAGAAAACCAAAGTCACTAAGGGACCGTTTGGTCCGTAGCTATCAAGGGGAACCAGTAAGTAGCACATGGCTTAGCTCACCTAAAGGCTTTATCAGGTGTAGTACCTGTAAAGCCTGTAGAAACAGCAAAAGCAGAGATAAGTACGATACTCATGGCACAAGAACTAAACAGATCACGAAGTTTATAACATGCAAGAGTGATTACGTTATATACGTATTAGAATGTCCGTGCGGCTTCAGATATATTAGGAGCATGAAGTTGCAACTTAAGACCAGAATCCTGCAACATATGAGAGCCGTTACCAATCTGGATTTTAATTATCATGTGGCTAGACATTTCTACGAAAAACATCAAAGCAATAGTAAATTTATTGAATTATTTGGAATTGACAGAATTATGCCACATCCAAGGGGTGGGGACAGAGAAAAGCAATTACGCGTAATGGAATCCAGATACATAATTGAGCTCAATACTAAATTTCCCCATGGGCTCAATAGTGGGGAAGAATTGGCCACACATATAGGACAAGGGTAAATTTCCCCATAGACTCTATAGTGGGACAAATTGGCTACACATATAGAATAAGGGTATATTTCCCCTGTTGATCCACAGCTTCCTTTCTGAATTAGTATGTAGTATACTCACAGCCATGGCTGTTTTTAATGTCATCTTCACTTTTAACAGGGGTTTGAAACAAGCATAGGATATTCTGATTTGAATTCATCATCTTGATCCTATATTAACATATTGGAATTTATTGGCATAATTGGAGATGCCAGCCGGTCAGATGTGGCAGTCAATTTTTGTCTATCCTTTAACGTCAGAACTGTATTTTTTTTCTTTTTCTGGCAACTTGGGGGCGCATGTCGATCTCATCATGCCCGTTCCCATAAACCCTGCATCACCATGTTGTACATACACCACATTGTCTCTTGTGGGAGCACACACACGTAATCCTGTCTCCATACCCCGTAGGATAGAGATCCCTGGAAATATACATTTACACTGCAACCATAATTCCGTGGGGTACATTACCCGTTATTATTTGCACAGATCATTAATTTCAGTATCGTGTGCTGATGGTCCCAGTGGCCGTGATATACATCATTCCAGTTGCAGCATGTTACAGTTAGGCTGACCACCTCTGATAGATTAGCGTGGTACTCTATAGAAGAATTTACTCATGCAGATGTATTGCTCTCATTACAGGTCTGATAGTGTGTAATTCTCTGCTTATTATGGTATGATATGAATTGTTTCACAATGTAACTAGCGTGTGTTAACTATGGAGTATTTCTTCACTGTCTATGATCGGCATATACAATTATGGCATAATTGAACTCCAATAGATAGGAGGCATTTATATCTATTGCCGATATATTCATTTACTTATTTTGTAAGAATGTCTCACCCATGTTGCTTTATTTATATCTGGGTATGTAACTGTTATATATGACTCGTTAGTATGTTCTCACTGTTTATGAACTTTGAACTGTATTTCCAAGGGAGATGGAGCACAGGTCTTTGAATTGAGAAAGGCTTCGCCGAAACGCGTTGTTTGTGTGCACAATAAAGTCTATTGTGCCGTCCTTTGGTGTGCCGCTGGATTTCTTTTGGATTTTCCAAAGTTCCTTGCATCCAAAAATATATAATCTATCTATCTATCTATCTATCTATCTTTCACAGAAAAAAATAAAGATTACAGCGACATTATAGTTAGGTTGACATTTCACTCGTACAAAATTAGAGAAATTCAGCAGTTATAGTTAGCTGAGCTAATCGGATGACGGACCCAAAGGAATCGCACCTCACTAATCACTGTGCCCCTCTTTTGTATTACTTTAGTCGTGCACACTTCGACACTCGTCACCCTTCAGTGTCACTGTTTCACAGATTTAGCATATAGTACATTCAATTTGAAGGTGCACCGAAAATAAAATATCACAATCTGGTGTTGGTTTGTTCTTCAACTTTTTTATTCTTTATTTTTCTTTTGCAACAGACAGCCAACGCGTTTCGTTCCCACTTCACAGTGTGTGGAACTTCGTCAGGGCTTAGATGAGATAAAATCAAAAGCGTAGTTTGATGGATGAACATAAGGAATCCCAGGATTAGTGGGTTTTCCCGATATAGGACCGGCCACCTCGGTAAGCGGACCGGTCGTCAGTTCCTTAGATTCGTGTATGTAACCAATGTTACATACACGAATCTAAGTGGGAACGAAACGCGTTGGCTGTCTGTTGCAAAAGAAAAATAAAGAATAAAAAAGTTGAAGAACAAACCAACACCAGATTGTGATATTTTATTTTTCGGTGCACCTTCAAATTGAATGTACTATAGTTAGCTGAGCTAACTATAACTCGCGCCCCTGCAATGCACTGCTTATGACCTCACATAATACATCACTCATGCCATGGTCAGTGACATCACTGATGACATCATTGATGACATCTCAAATGACATCACTGATGACATCACTGATAACATCATCCATTAACTGTGAGAGTTTTTTAAAAGTTTATGAGTGTTAAATATATACACCAAGGTGTATTGGTGAATCAGTGGGTGCATGAGTGCCTATATGGATGATTCAGTGGGTACATGACTGACTGTATAAGTGAGTAAATAGGTGTCTCAGTGAATGTATGGGTGAGTGACTGGTTGTGTGAATCTTGTAACATTCTGTCAGTTGGCGTCTAAGTGGCTGTATGTGAGTGGGTACATGAGTGGCTATAGGGGTGATTGATTTGTTTTCTGAGTACCCATATGGGTGTCTGAGTGTCCGTGTGGGTGGGTGAGAGGGTGTGTGACTGCCTGTTTGGATGAGTGAGTGGGTGAATCAGTAGCTGTATGGGTTAATGACTGCGTGTATGAGGGGCTGCATGGGTAAGTGAGTGTGTATATGGCTGTGTGGGTGAGTCGATGTGTCAGTGATATATGGATGAGTAACTGGGTATGGGAAAGGCAGTATAGGTGAGTGATGGGGCATATGAGTGACTGTATGGGTGAGTGAGTGACTCTATGGGTAAGTGTGTGCTTGCGTCAGTGACTGTATAGGTGAGTGAGTATGTGTTAGTATCTGTATGAGTAAGTAATTGGCTGTGTGAATGACTATATGGGTGAGTGAGTAGGTATGTGAGTAGTTCTGTGGGGGACTGACTCAGTGTGTGAGTGGCTGTATGGGTATATGAATGCATATGTCAGTGCCTGTATTAGTGAGTGAGTGGGTGTATGAGAGGCTGTATGGGTGAGTGAGTGGATGTGTGTGTAGATCTATGAATCAGTGAGGAAGTGTGTAAGTACTGGTATGGGTCTGTGAATGGGTTTGTGAATGATTGGGTGGAAGTGGGAGTGGGTCTATGAAAGGTTCTATGGGATGTGAGTGGGTGCGTTAGTGATTGTGTGGATGATGTCATCAGTGATGTCATCAGTGATGTCACTGACCATGTCATGAGTGACGTAATATGTGAGGTAAGAGCAGTGCATTGTGGGGCCGTCAATTATAGTTAGCTCAGCTAGCTATAACTGCTGAATTTCTCCAGTTTTCTGTGAGTGAAATGTCATCCTAACTATATCATCCCTGTAACCTTTGGTTTTTACAGTGAATTCCTAAGGTTTTTTAAATTCTATTTCCTAACTCTAATGTCCCTCCAACATTTGTTTTTTTCATTGAATTTCTAAGGTTTTTTAAATGCTAATTCCTAACTATAACGTCCCTGTAACCTTTGTTTTTTTCAGTGAGTTTCTAATGTTTTTTTTATTCTTTTTCCTAACTATAATGTCCCTGTATTTCTTTTCTATAATTAGATATTGAACAATACATCTGCATGGTGCACCACTTATTGTTGTATTTGTCATCTATTTATTTAAAAAGTATATTAATCATCTTAGTTCAAGATATTTTTGATTTTCACGATGATGTCGCGATTGCTGAGGACATACCGCATGTTTTTGGCAAAGTGTAAAACACATATATAGACATTTTTTACATAAAGTGTCAGTGTAGCTGTTTAGTAAGATACTAATTTAACTTTCCCCTTTGTATTCATTTGTCGAAAAAACTACATCAAAAATGCATTTTCATTCTTCACAACGACATCGGAGGTCGCGATGACATCAGTAGTTACGAATTCAAATGACAAAGTGTAAAACAGATATATAGACATATTTTACACAAAGTTTGAGGCTATCTGTTTAGTAACATATTGGTTTAACTTTATTTTCACAACACATTTGTCAAAAACAAAAGTTTCAAAACATAACTTTTAACATCGGAACCTCGCGAATAGAACATGACTACCAAATAAAGAATTTTCATTGGTTTGTACAGTTTCCTTTATGAAAGGATGTACACACCCATTTCTCCCTCTTGGGCTTTCCAGGTACTGGTTAGTTTGTTATACTAGCTGTCGAAAATTGATTTAGAAAATTGTGTTTGTTTTTTACTTTTTTTGGCTCTATCTGCAAAAATAAAATGGCCTCAGAACCAGAGGAAGACCTTTAACTGTTAAAAGTTGTTGAAGACCAGAAGGACTCAGCTGCACATGAACAGTCTTCTGATGAAGAACCATCAATGAAGAAACAAAGTATAGCTTGTGATTTTTTCACTATTCCATCTGGTGAATCGAAGACCCCAACAAAACTGGTGAGGTGCAGCATATGTGAGAAGACATTATTTCGGGGCACAGCAAAAAAATATTTATGTGGTACAACAAGCATGTTGTACCACTTGAAAACATACCACAAGCAGCAACTTAAAATTGCACAGAGAAAGAAAAGGAGACGGATCATCAGCCTCCAGACCTCCAGCCCCTGGTCCTGGTCACAAAGTTCCAGCCGAAGTGGAGAGAAGATGCAGTGAAATGTCACCCGAACTAAAACGTTTTGCTACCTTCTGCATGGAATGTAACACCATCGTAATAACCGAGGAGCAATCTGTGGATGTAATTTTGCAGAATGTGAAAAACCATACTTGTTAATTATTTTTCCTTCTTTATTGCAACAGTTCAACCACTGTGAAAAATATAAACAAAGAAAAATGTATTAGGATTTCATTTTGAACATAGGCAACCAAAACAAGATACAATGGTGAAGTAGTGAAGAGACTTCTTAGATGCAACTTAAGGCTGCTGGTATTATAGTACCTCCATTTAGTTTTTATCTGTAGTAACAAAATCTAGTCCTGTAATTTTTTATAAATTCCTTTCCTGCAGTTAGAAAGAGTCTTTAATTTCTAATAGCTTGCTGTGCACAATACCCTTAATAGGCCGAATAATGTCTCAGAAACACATAATTCATATACATGTCAACACAATACCACATTTTGTTATCCTAAATTGTCCTTAGAACTTTGGTTCTACAAATAGCAGATATGAGTTTAGTATCTTTTTAGGTACTCTTGATTTGAATGTCATTTTTATGTCATTGCACTCTGTCCATCTTCTTTGACATCTCAAATGTATTGTGTAGTGTGTAGAGGTTATATTAACTCCTTCATGAAATATGATTGCTATAATTGTGAAAGTTTTTTTAAAAATGGGAATTTGTCCAGCTACAAAGTCTGAAATTTCACTTTCTAATTAAGTACCATCCTTTATGCATCATTGTAGCATGACTATGACATATTTTCCATACCTTAATTTCACTTTCTAATTTAGTACCATCCTCTTTGCATCGTTGTAGCATGACTATGACATATTTTCCATACCTTTGTAGTAACAACGTAGACCTAAGTTCTGAACTGAAGTTCAGACAGGTCATATCTTGATGGGTGTTTTTGCTTAAATTTTCAAAGGTCACAGCTTTTCAATCCGGTAACGTCAAGTAGAGGAATCGTTCCAAATTGATTTCAGTACTAGAGGTGAATTCACAATGTTCACAGTTATCATTCCATTTATAAGTTAAACCAAATAATTCATTGATATTCACATCCTTTTCCTCTAATAGTCCTAGCATTACCATTAAAAATTCCTGAGCATCCTGCTGAACATTTTGAGAAAACACTACTAATCCAGTACAGAACTCTACCTTTTACAAACAATCATGGGCTTATAAAGTGTGGCTACTCCCCCATGAGGGTCGCAAGGTGCTGGGGGAGCTGCTGGTCCCTTTGGGTGCGGGATCATTCGAAGAGTCAGGTCTTGAGATCCTTCTTGAATTGGGTCAGCGATGCGAATTGCCTGAGGTGGGGGGGCAGGGTGTTCCAGGTCTTGGTGGCGAGGTAGGAGAATGAACTTCCTCTGGTTCTGGTCTTGTGGATCCTAGGGACGGAGGCTTGGGTGAGTTGGGCGGGATGGAGTTGTATGGGGGGGACGTGGCATGCGAGGCGGGGGTTCAGGTATGCCTGTCCTTCATCATGGAGAGCTTTGTAGGCATGTGTGAGGAGCTTGAAGGTGATTCTCTTGTTGACTGGGAGCCAGTGGAGTTGTTGGAGGTGTTGCGTGATGTGGCTGCGGCGGGGAATGTCGAGGACCAGTCTGGCTGCAGTGTTTTGAACGTTCTGTAGTCTCTTGAGCTGTCTCTGGGTGGGTGACGCTGGCATAGAGTGCGTTGCTGTAGTCGAGTTTGCTGGTGATGAGTGTGTGGGTGACCGTCTTTCTGGATTCTGTCGAGATCTATCTGAATGTCTTTCGAAGCAGGCGGAGCTTGTGGAAGCAGGCTGAGGAAACTGCGTTGATTTGGCGGTTCATTGTGAGCGATGAGTCCAGTATGATGCCGAGGTTGCGTGTGTGGTCCGTCAGAGTGGGAGGGGGTTGCAGAATGGCTGGTCACCAAGAGTCATCCCAGGCTAAAGGGATGGGTCCCAGGATGAGTTCTTTGGTCTTGTCCGAGCTGAGCTTGAGGCAGCTGTCTTTCATCCATGTAGCAATGGCCTTCATTCTGCTGTGGAAGTTGGTTCTGGCAGTTGTGGGTTCGTTGGTGAGGGAGAGGATCAGCTCGCTGTCGTCAGCGTAGGAGACGATGTTGAGTCCGTGGCTTCTGACGATGGCTAGGAGGGGGGCCATGTAGAAGCTGAAGAGGGTGGGGCTCAGGTAGGAACCCTGGAGCACTCCGCAGCTGATCTCTGTAGGTTCTGAAAGAAACGGGGGTTGTCTAACTCGCTGAGTCCGGCCAGTGAGGAAGGAGTGGATCCAGTCCAGTGCCTTGTCGTGGATGCCGGCGTCGTTGAGTCTCATGATTAGGGTGCAGTCATAGACTGTGTCGAACGTGTCCGAGAGGTCTAGTAGGATGGGGACAGCGGTCTTGCCCCAGTCGAGGAGGGAGCAGATGTTGTTGGTAGCAGCGAGGAGTGTGGTCTCAGTGCTTTGGTTGCTTAGGAAGCCCAATTGGGAGATGTGCAGGACTTGGTTCACTTCTATGAACGTGGATAGTTGGGCATTGATGGCCTTCTTTTAGACCTTTCTGCAGCTCTGTTGGTGGTTACTTGCCTGTGATTGGCTCCATACGGACTATAGCCAAAAATGGATGTATACTTTGGATAAGAATTGATTGACTCATAAACATTAAAACCTTGAAGTGGTTCTGGAATGGGAACCAGTACTAACTTGTTATGCACAGCTCTAACTGGCATTTTATCATCCTCTAATTTATTGTAACAGTACTTACATATAACTTGCTATATGGACAAGTCAAAGCATTCCTCTACAAATAAGTACACAGCAAACATGTGCCAGTTATCATTATTTTCTTTTTCACTTTTTAAATACAAGTCAACAGTCTGTGTTTTTAATCTTGTAGTGAGTGAGTTGACAACATATACAAACATACTCTGGTTTTTCAGAGCACACTGTGTTAAATTTTGTAATCTCTTCTTCAAAACTATCAACTATAATACCTGTGTCCTATCCTGCAACTCCTCCTGTTATCAACTCTCCATTTTCTGTAGAGTCCTGTTCTGTACTTCATCACAAACCTTTTCTACCTCTGCCACAGAAACATGCAAAAGTGCTCTATTAATTTCTCCTAAACATAAAGCAGGAGTTTTCACATAGTGAAGCCTCCTAACTAAAGTTAGCATCGTTGAGAGGTGTACAGCTTACAACCTAAATTGATGAAAGGCGCTTTGGCACACTTTCTGTGATAAACAAGCTAATGAGTGTCCCTCAAAATTTGTATGCTTTTTAACCTTACTTATTTTGTGCTTTAAACTTCACCTTGGAAAGATATGTAGAAATTGTCTTAATATATCAATGGGTTGTTGACGAATACAACAAACACTACTACAATTCAATTTGTATACAGGGCCTAACTACGCCTTCCCTGTACCTCTTCTGCAATAACTTGTTCTACATTTCTTGATGCCATCACCTCTTTCACTATAGGAGTGCCATTCTTCATTTCATAACATCGTCCGCTTTCATCAATAGCATGAACTAATGTGTTATCCTGGGCATAGCTTTCTTCATTAAAGAAAGGCTCTGTAGTGGAAATATGTATCCATTCTCCATTAAAAACTGTACAAAAGTTACTTCTATTCACTTATATTTTCTTCTGGTTTTGTCTAATCAAAATGAAAAGCTTCCTCTTCAAAGCAAAGGACTTATCAACTACTCCCTCAACGTGTTCTTTCTGTTTCAGTGCTTCTCTCCTTCTTCTATACTTCTTCATATTTCTCAGTAGATTTACAACCACTCTGCAACGAAACATCCTGCCTCTGATTGCCTTAAACTGCTTCTGTCACCTGGTTAAGGTGTGTCCATCTTTGTTACATTCTTTTATGTTCTTGTAGTATAGATTTTGTCCACTCTTATTCTTTCTCATAGTTTGCTTTTTATTTTCATTATTTTGTAATCTTTGCAGGTATCTACATATATTTTAAAGAAATGACTTTGTCCTCTTACCAGTAGCTCATTTTTCTTTCACCACTATTTTTGCATTTTACTCCTTTTGTGTCTCAGTTCTGCATAGATACTGTAGTTGCTTCTGGTGCTTTTTTTACGCATATTTACGTATAGTATATTTAAATTTTTACTCTAGCCAACGCACCGACTACTTTACTACTGACTTACACATAATACAAAAACAGGTTTTATGTTATGTTGCTGTTTTAAATCTAAAGTTGAACTTAGCTATACAACTAAATGCACTTACTTCAATATACCAACCCCAAAGCATAACACAAAACATTATTTATTAGTTACCTTTTAACATTAAAGCACCCTCTCCTACAACACAGCTGTACCATATCTCAGTTCTCACTTATACATGGTAAAAGACCAGTTTATTCCTTCTGTAGTCAATTTTAAAATGAGCATCAACCAAAGTGTAAAAGTACATACAGTGTCTCAATCCTGTAAATCCAAAAACACAGCATAAGAGCTATGTGTGTGCCTCTCTACCACTGTGTCACTTGTGGATTTAGTATCTCAGCACTTTTCTACTTAAATGTATCAGATTTAAATTTTGGGAAACAGTGCATATAAACATCTGCACATTAATCTCTATCAGAGCATATAGCTCACTAATTCTTCCGAGTACAGGCAAATAGTGTGTGACAGGTTGAAAAATAATTCACCAGATGGTTCTAAAAGACTACATATTCCTCACTAAAACTTGTAAATACATGGCCTTGTGGTTGAGTACATCAACACTCCCCGGATGATTAAATGAGAGCATAGGTAGTGCCTAGGTGATTCCCTGAGGATACAGGTAGTGCCTGGATGATTCCCTGAGTATGTGGGAACTTCATGGGTTGTTCCATGTCTGCATAGTTACTGCCTGTGTGTTTACACGAGTATTAAGTCACACAACAAAGAAAAGGGACTATCTTAAAAAAAAAACTAATGTAGTGAGTGAACAGAGGAGAGGTGTAAAACGGGACACGTACTGTGGAGAGGTGTAAAACAGGGCACACACTGTGTATATAAAACTGCCCTCACACACAGCAAGCTGTGTCATGCTTCATCATAGGGCCTGCTGACACACCTCCGCGCTAGCCAACGCTGGAGGTGGAGCAATAGGGAGGGGGAAGACAAACACCAAATAAGAAGAGACGAAATAGTGAGGGATCAAAAAAGTGAAAAAGAATGGCAGAATAAATTGATAAAACTGGTCACAGTGTATCCCTGCTATACCTTTAATACTGGGTACACTGTCCAGGTGCAAGAGATGGTCTAATCCAGACCCGTGGATGGTGGTAATGGCTACTCATTAATAGAGCCCTACCCCTCCACTCTGCAGAGATGTGAGCATATAGCTCACTAATTCTTCAGAGTACAGGCAAATAGTGTGTGACAGGTTGAAAAATAATTCACCAGATGGTTCTAAAAGACTACATATTCCTCACTAAAACTTGTAAATACATGGCCTTGTGGTTGAGTACATCAATACTCCCCGGATGATTAAATGAGAGCATAGGTAGTGCCTAGGTGATTCCCTGAGGATACAGGTAGTGCCTGGATGATTCCCTGAGTATGTGGGAACTTCATGGGTTGTTCCATGTCTGCATAGTTACTGCCTGTGTGTTTACACGAGTATATCACTACTATCTGGGTGTTTGGATGAGTGCATGAGTAGTGCCTGAATGATTAGGTAAGTGCATGACTAATGCCTCAATAATTCACTACATGCATAGATAGTGTTTAGATGATTACATGAGTGCAACTCTAGTGCCTGAATGATTGCAGGAGTGCATGTATAGTATATAGGTGATTTATAGAGTGCATGGATGTAAATGTAAATCCGTATTTGTAAAGCGCGAACTACTCACCCTTATGGGTCTCAAGGTGCTGGGGGCCGTCGTGGAAATTAAGTGAGCTATTGCCCAGAGTCACATGGTGCTGAGCTGAGCTGCCGCCGGAGCCGGGGATCGAACCGTGAACCCTGTGCTCCGAAGTCAGCTGCCCTGGCCGCTGCACCACACCTCTCCAATGGATAGTACATATGTGATTGTTTAAGTGCATGCATAGCATCTGGCAGATTGGATGAGTGCATGAGTAGTGTTTCAGTGATTGGATGAGTACATGGCTGCTGCCCATGTGTTTTTGGTTGAGTGAACAGGTAGTGCCTGGGTGATTAGATAAGTACATGGGCAGTGTCTGGATAATTGAATGAGTGCATCAGTAGTGCCTGGCTGATTAGATGAGTGCACAACTAGTGTCTGTGTGATTGCATGAGTCCATTGTTAAAGCTTGAATGATTAGATGAAAGCAAGTGTACTACTGTGGTGATTGTATTAGTGCAGCAGTATTGCCTCAGTTATTGAATGAGTGCATAGGTATTGGATGGGTGATAGATTCAGTGCAATGGTACTGCCTGTGTAATTGGATGAGTGTATGGGTTGTGCCTCAGTATTTTGATGAGTGCATGGGTTGTAAGTGGGTGTTTGGATGAGTGCATGGGTTGTGCCTGGGTACTTGAATGACTGCATAGGTACAGCCCTGGTGGTTGTATAAGTGAATGGTTAGTGCCTGGGTGATTGGATGAATGCATGGGTATTGCCTGCATAGTTCAAGGACTACATAATTAGTGCCTGCGTGATTGCAAGAGTGCATGTGAAGTGCCTGGGTGATTGAATAAGTGTGTGAGTGATTCAATGACTGCCTGAGTAGTGGCTGAATGATTGTATGAGTGCCTGAGTAGTACCTGGCTGACTGTGAAAGTACCTCCATTGCTGTTAGATACAAAATTGTTGTGACTATATCTGTGACACATTGTTTAAGTCCTTCTGTCAGTATCAAACTACCTATTTTAGTGCATCTACCCTTTTCTACTGAGCTATGTGTGAGTGAAGTCTAGATATCACACTTGATATATAATTGGATACATGGCTGTCTAGAAGCATACATTGCTCTGTTACTCAGCGTGCTCATGCATCAGTAATTTTCTAAAACTGAAAACAACAATTCTCACTTTTTCAAAGCAAAAACCCTTTTCTTAATGGCATACCTACATCACTTCTCAAATATTTCTTGTGTCTTTTAAGCATATATTCAGCGTTTCTCAAAAAAACGTTATACACCAAGTGAAGCTAGCAGGAGAACTCTAAACAGACATTCTGCACTATTAACTCGCCTCAATTTTAAACATAGCATGTTTAAAGAAATACAAAAAACACCACCCTCAGCATATACATGACATTTTCAACAGCCTTATAGAACATAGATCACCATGTAAACATATACGTGATTTCATACTAGATATACACCTTCAGGCCATCTTTCCAAAATATAAAGTTCTCTACATCTTTAAGTAAACTCAGGAGTCTCACCGTACATATAGCTATCTGCAATCAGAAAAAACATATCTCACCATCTAAACATATGCAAGCCACTCATATAAGTTAAAAACCACATTGACAAACACTTCCTAATACATACCTAAAAAGTATCACTACTGTATAATTCCTATTCAGGTGCAGCACATTGTCTTATCATTAAAATTTATGACACACTACTCCTGTTTAATAATGTGACTAAAAGTACTACAATTTCCAGAATGCAAATAACATAGATCTGTCTGTTCTACACATGATGCTTAGAAATTTAAAGCTTTGTCATTTTTAAAGGCATTGCTCATTGTAACTTTCAACAGTACTAACATCTTAAACACATACCCTCTGCCAGATACAGTTCATCTGATATATTTTTTTCATATCACTGTGATTCTCTCTTTCATCAAGCTCCCATATGCATCTTCATTACTAATGTAAATTTTTTAAATCATTAAAAAGTTATGTACATACCAGTGAAATTAGTTCATAGATCATATTGTTGTTTTAGTTCTTTCTGTATAGTTTTGACACTGTTAGGATTTGTAAAAACTGAGCACAAGAATGGTACACCATTCTCATACAAAGAAACTATAACTTTCCACTTTATGATAATGAGAAAGGAAGGAAGTAAAATTGTGTCTTTCATTTTAGACTACTCTATCTCGACTTGTAAATGGTTAGCATCTGTTAACCCTTTCTCTCTCTTTCAAAAAGAGATTCTTGCCTATGCATGTTCATGATGTTTTTGCGATCATCGTGGAGTAATCGCAAACAAAAACGTGAGTCCAAACCTATATTTAGCTACAGCTTTTATAAATTTAAATACTGCGCAACAGTTTATTACATAGTCCTGAGTTGAAAATTTAAGTTTAGCATTACTTCAATTGTGTCATAACTCCTCAACTTTTAAAAAAAGTTCTGTCTCTTTAACTCACTTCCCACAATACACTCTTAGCTCAGTGTATCTAGCAACCCAGTGGAACCAGTAGGTCACAAGTTCACAGCACATTCTAGAAAGAACATGCTACTTCCAAATGAGATACAGCAGGTGTGGTTTACTCCACAGATTCAAAAGCATATCCATGTCTGTATAACATTTGTTTATTTAAACAACAGCCAATCATAGGACTTCTTGCTAAAGCATTCAAAACGCTACCTAATTTTATTCACTTACATGCTGACTGCATCCAATTAAATATATCTTTGACATTTTTTTTAAAAACACCTCCATTTTCACTGCTTTTCATTTGGAAAACTACCTCATTGAGCTCCAGCCTTCTCCTGACTGCTATTGCTCTTTTACTTCAAAATGTTTAGAGTGTGGATTGTTGGCCCAGCTATGTCTATTTGGCTAAAGAGGCTGCAAAAAACGAGAGGTATTGACAGGGACTTGGGTTTACCAATTGTGGAGATTGCTTGGTTTGGCCAGAGAGGGTTAAAGTTTCATCAGTTGCTGGCTTTGGTTAAAACCATTGTGTATTGCCGAGCTCCTCACCTCATGATTGTGCACTGTGGTGGAAATGACCTAGGCACACTAACTGGGGTAGGGCTGGAAATCCTAATGAGGATACTTTTGCAGAACTGATGCCACTTTTCCCTCACACTGTCTTGGTGTACGCTAATATATGCCAAAGACAGAAATGGAAGTGGTCCAATCAATTCCACCCACAAATTGACAAAGCCAGGAAACATGTTAATAAGACTGTTTCTGCATTCCTCAGAGACCATCGCATGGGCTGTATCTATAACAACATCTGCGTTTTGACATGCATGGAATTTATAGAACTGATGGAGTGCACTTTACAGATGAAGGCAACAGGGTGTTTCTAAGTAACCTGAAACTCTGCATCCGGTCATATGTGTAGCTGTCATATACAAACAATCAACACAAAGGTACTTGTCACAGCCACCCTAGCACCCAAAATATTATTAATTTTCTGTATAAAGATCCTTTTAAAAAAAGTTTTGGGGGAATCTTCGCAACGATATCACGAAGGTCATGAATAAGTCATGAAATCGCAAAACAAAAGCAGACATTCAATGGCCACCAGCACATGCAAATATTATAACTAAAGAAAATCTATTCTAAACATTGCACTACACATATTACTTTGTACATGCTTCTTCAAAAGACCTGTTTAAACTCATGTTTTTTACTGAGTTTCTTTAAAAACCATCTTTACAACCTATTTTCCGTATTTGCGGTTATTGAGGACGTCGCGACGACGTCATTAATCGCGACGAACGTGCCTTTCTCATAAAGTGTAAAATACATATATGCACACATATTATGGTATTTCACACACTAGGGGTTCATTACTGTATTGTCTAAAGTCCTGTTTTTCTATTGAGTTTCTATAAAAACCCTCTTTAAAACCTAATTTTTGCATTCGCGGAGACGCCGGCAGTCGCAACATCGGTAACCGCGATAATTGCGCCTTTTTTACAAACTGAAAAACACATATATGCACACATACTATAGTATTTTTGGCACTAGGGGTTTATTACTGTACAGTCCAAACTCATGTTTGTCAAGTGAGTTTCTATAAAAACCATCTCTAAAACCTATTTTCCATTTTCGCTGTGACGCCGGGACTCTCAATGATGTCGGTGCCCGCGATCACCGGTAATACTTCAGGAAAATGCAAAGCAAATGCAGGAATTAAATAACCACCACATTCAATAATAACAACTAGATCATTCATTCTAACCATCACACTAGATAAACCACTATCTAAATAAATATCTAAAAACATTTATCAGTGTCTCAATATCTCTAAAAAAGTATGTATTAATGATTAACTGGGTTATGTGAGTGGGTGCATAAGTCTCCAAGTGGGACTGTGACTGGCTGCATGAGTTTTCCAGTATGTCTATAAGTTGGTGCATAAGTCTCTGAGTGGGTATATGAATGGGCGCATGAGTCTTTGAGTGAGTTTGTGAATGGGTATATAAGTCTCTGACTGGGTATGAGTGGGTGTGTGAGTGTTTGAGTGGGTATGTAAATGGGTGTATGAGTGTCTGAGTGGGTATGGGAATGGGTACATCACCCATACAGCCACTCACATACCCACTCACACACCCAAACAGCCACTTAGACATCAAGTGACAGACTGATACAAACATTCACACAACCAGTCACTCACCCATAGATTCACTGACACACCTAATCACTCATAAAGTCAGTCACACATCCACTGAATCATCCATAAAGGCACTCATACACTCACTGATTCACCAATACACCTTGGTATATATATTTAATACTCATAAACATTTTAAAAACACTCACAGTTACTAGATGATGTCATCAGTGATGTCATTTGAGATGTCATCAGTGATGTCATCAGTGATGTCACTGACCATGTCATAAGTGATGTAATATGTGCGGTCATAAGCAGTGCATTGCAGGTGCGCGAGTTATAGTTATCTCAGCTAACTTTAACTGCTGAATTTCACTGGTTTTGTATGAGTGAAACCTGAGCCTAACTATAATCTAGCTCAGTGAATTTCTAAGTCTTTTATTCCATTTCCTAAATTTGTTTTATTCAGTGAATTTCTAAGGTTTTTAAATGCTAATTCCTAACTATAACGCCCCTGTAACCTTTGTTTTTTTAGTGAATTTCTATGTTTTTTTAAGTAGTAATGGTGTTTGCAGAGTGGTGGAGAAAGGGAGCAGGGCCTCTGGCCAGCTCTAAGGAATCCCGCTGTGTAGGACTTACAGAAAGTACTAGAGTAGGGCTTCTTGGCCCCCAACGCCCCTCAACATCCAAGAGGACTTCATTCCCCAACCAGTTGTACACCAGGAGATGCGTTTACAGAGTGGTGGAGAATGTGGATGTGGCAACCGCAGATTTCTTAGCAATCCTGCTGTGTGGGACTTACTGAAGGTAACAGGAGGGGTTGGTTGTTCACCCCCAAGGACCTTCAGTAGCCAAGGTGAGTTCATCCCCCAACTAGTAGTGTGCCAGGAGGCATGTTTGCAGAGTGGTAGAAAAAGGGGGCGGGCCACGAAGAACTCTCAGCAATCCCACAGTGTGGGACTTACTGAAGGTAACAGGAGAGGGGTAGTTGGCCCACAAGGACGTCCTTGGGGGCCAACAACTCCTCCTGTTACTGCCAGTAAGTCCCACACAGCGCAATTGCTTAGAGGTCTTCAGAGACCACGCCCCCTTTCTCCACCACTTAGCAAATGTGCCGCCCGGTGCACTAATGGTTGGGGGATTAAGTTCCCTTGGCTCCAGGGGGTCCTTGGGGGCCAACAAGCCCTCCTGTTACCTCCAGTAAGGCCCACACAGCGGGATTGCTTAGAGGTCTTCAGAGGCAATGCCCCCTTTCTCCACCACTCTGCAAATGTGCCGCCTGGCGCACTGATGGTTTACATTTTTTGTGGGACTTAGTTTAACTGAGTCCCAAGATGTCTGCCAACACTTCCTGGTTGAAGTGTTGGCAGCCAATCAAATTTCAGTAGGGTTTCAGTAGGCTGTTGGGCTCCCAGATATCTATATTTTTTTAACTTAAATATCTATGAAACTACTGAACAGATTTACACGAAATCACAAAAAGAACAATTTCTGGACCAACATCTAGCTTTCTGCCAAATTTGGAGTAATTCAATTCAGCGGTTTGGGCTGTAGTCATGTTCAAAAAATGAAAACTCCCCGTAGACATAACATGGGGAAAACTAATTTTGGGACCCCTCTTCTTTCTCTGTCCCTGCTTGTAGGATCACCCCAAAACTTTCAACACAGCAGCTGAACCAACAAGCATTTACAATGCAATAGGTCTCGCAACTGCAAGTTTTAGAGCTATTGGTATTGTAAATGGCAATGCCTTTTGAAAAATTAACAGGTATTGTAATTTATAATAGTAATTTTCTACCAGTACCATAACTACCACTATTATTATTACTATCACCACAGAGTAGTAATAGTAATAATTGTAGTGGTGGTTATGGTACTTGTGGTGGTAGTAGCGGTGGTGGTAGTGGTGGTGGTATTGGTACTGGTGGTGGTGGTACTGGTGGTGTTAGTGGTGGTGGTACTGGTGGTCTATGTGGATTTTATTTCATTACTTATGCTACTGCTGGAATATTTTTTAACAAAAAAATACAAAAATTAACAAACATTATCATTTGCAACGCCAATAGCTCAAACGTTTAGTAATGCCAGCCCTATTGCATTGCAAATGCTTGTTTTATGTTGCAGGCATGAGGTGCATCATCTACTTCCCAAAATACAATCTTAGATTTGTAGACACTCGTAGCAGTCCTATGGTAGGAGGCAGTTGTTCAGCCAGTGTAAGGCTAATAGCTCACACAACTGTGCATTTTGATACCTGAAGTTTTAAATTACAATAAATGTAGTAGACCTCAGGCAGGAGACTTGAGTTACCAGTAACTGTGGAAAGAGCAATAACTCTTAGAAACTGGTGCTTTATTTCACCTTTTCCGTGGTGTGAAGGTTACGTAACTGTTTTTATTGCGTCTCGAATGGGCACAATGGGGCTTATTTACAAGTCCCTTGCACCGCCGGTGCTTCAATTTTTGTGTGGGGAAAAGTGACGCAGTGAGCGCGCAAGGGCTTGTAAATAAGCCCCAATGTCCTGTTTCTCTGGCTCTAAAGCAGCTTTGCTGACCTGGTTCTCTGGCTCTACAACGGCTCTGCTGACCTGGTTCTCTGGCTCTAAAGCAGCTCTGCTGACCTGGTTGTCTGGCTCTACAGCGGCTCTGTTGACCTGGTTCTCTGGCTCTAAAGCAGCTCTGCTGACCTGGTTCTGTGGCTCTAGAGCAGCTCTGCTGACCTGGTTCTCTGGCTCTACAGCAGCTCTGCTGACCTAGTTCTCTGGCTCTAGAGCAGCTCTGCTGACCTGATTCTCTGTCTCGTCAACAGCTCTGCTGACCTGGTTCTCTGGCGCTACAGCAGCTCTGCTGACCTGGTTCTCTGGCTCTACAGCAGCTCTGCTGACCTGGTTCTATGGCTCTAAAGCAGCTCTGCTGACCTGGTTCTCTGGCTCTATAGCAGCTCTGCTGACGTGGTTCTCTGGCTCTAGAGCAGCTCTGCTGACCTGGTTCTCTGGCTCTAAAGCAGCTCTGCTGACCTGGTTCTCTGGCTCCAAAGCAGCTCTGCTGACCTGGTTCTCTCCTCTAAAGCAGCTTTGCTGACCTGGTTTCTCTGGCTCTACAGCAGCTCTGCTGACCTGGTTCTCTGGCTCTAGAGCAGCTCTGCTGACCTGGTTCTCTGGCTCTAGAGCAGCTCTGCTGACCTGGTTCTTAGGCTCTAGAGCAGCTCTGCTGACCTGGTTCTCTGGCTTTGAAGCAGCTCTGCTGACCTGGTTCTCTGGCTCTAGAGCAGCTCTGCTGACCTGATTCTATGGCTCTAAAGCAGCTCTGCTGACCTGGTTTCTCTGGCTCTACAGCAGCTCTGCTGACTTGGTTCTCTGCCTCTAGAGCAGCTCTGCTGACCTGGTTCTCTGGCTCTAAAGCAGCTCTGCTGACCTGGTTCTCTCCTCTAAAGCAGCTCTGCTGACCTGGTTTCTCTGGCTCTACAGCAGCTCTGCTGACCTGGTTCTCTGGCTCTAGAGCAGCTCTGCTGACCTGGTTCTTAGGCTCTTGAGTAGCTCTGCTGACCTGGTTCTCTGGCTCTACAACGGCTCTGCTGACCTGGTTCTCTGGCTCTAAAGCAGCTCTGCTGACCTGGTTCTCTGGCTCTAAAGCAGCTCTGCTGACCTGGTTCTCTGGCTCTATAGCAGCTCTGCTGACCTGGTTCTTTGGCTCTAAAGCAGCTCTGCTGACCTGGTTCTCTGGCTCTAAAGCAGCTCTGATGACCTGGTTCTCTCCCTCTAAAGCAGCTCTGCTGACCTGGTTTCTCTGGCTCTACAGCAGCTCTGCTGACCTGGTTCTCTGCCTGAAGAGCAGCTCTGCTGACCTGGTTCTTAGGCTCTAGAGCAGTTCTGCTGACCTGGTTCTCTGGCGCTACAGCAGCTCTGCTGACCTGGTTCTCTGGCTCTACAGCAGCTCTGCTGACCTGGTTCTATGGCTCTAAAGCAGCTCTGCTGACCTGGTTCTCTGGCTCTATAGCAGCTCTGCTGACCTGGTTCTCTGGCTCTAGAGCAGCTCTGCTGACCTGGTTCTCTGGCTCTAAAGCAGCTCTGCTGACCTGGTTCTCTGGCTCTAAGGCAGCTCTGCTGACCTGGTTCTCTCCCTCTAAAGCAGCTTTGCTGACCTGTTTTCTCTGGCTCTAGAGCAGCTCTGCTGACCTGGTTCTCTGGCTCTAAAGCAGCTCTGCTGCGACCTGGCTCTTAGGCTCTAGAGCAGCTCTGCTGACCTGGTTCTCTGGCTTTGAAGCAGCTCTGCTGACCTGGTTCTCTGGCTCTAGAGCAGCTCTGCTGACCTGATTCTATGGCTCTCAAAGCAGCTCTGCTGACCTGGTTTCTCTGGCTCTACAGCAGCTCTGATGACTTGGTTCTCTGCCTCTAGAGCTGCTCTGCTGACCTGGTTCTCTGGCTCTAAAGCAGCTCTGCTGACCTGGTTCTCTCCCTCTAAAGCAGCTCTGCTGACCTGGTTTCTCTGGCTCTACAGCAGCTCTGCTAACCTGGTTCTCTGGCTCTAGAGCAGCTCTGCTGACCTGGTTCTCTGCCTGTAGAGCAGCTCTGCTGACCTGGTTCTTAGGCTCTAGAGCAGTTCTGCTGACCTGGTTCTCTGGCTCAAAAGCAGCTCTTCTGACCTGGTTCTCTGGCTCTAAAGCAGCTCTGCTGACCTGGTTCTCTGGCTCTAAAGCAGCTCTGCTGACCTGGTTCTCTGGCTCTAAGGCAGCTCTGCTGACCTGGTTCTCTCCCTCTAAAGCAGCTTTGCTGACCTGTTTTCTCTGGCTCTAGAGCAGCTCTGCTGACCTGGTTCTCTGGCTCTAAAGCAGCTCTGCTGACCTGGTTCTCTGGCTCTACAACGGCTCTGCTGACCTGGTTCTCTGGCTCTAAAGCAGCTCTGCTGACCTGGTTCTATGGCTCTAAAGCAGTTCTGCTGACCTGATTCTATTCCCTCTAAAGCAGCTCTGCTGACCTGGTTTCTCTGACTCTACAGCAGCTCTGCTCACCTGGTTCTCTGGCTCTATAGCAGCTCTGCTGACCTGGTTCTTTGGCTCTAAAGCAGCTCTGCTGACCTGGTTCTCTGGCTCTAAAGCAGCTCTGCTGACCTGGTTCTCTCCCTCTAAAGCAGCTCTGCTGACCTGGTTTCTCTGGCTTTACAGCAGCTCTGCTGACCTGGTTCTCTGCCTGTAGAGCAGCTCTGCTGACCTGGTTCTTAGGCTCTAGAGCAGTTCTGCTGACCTGGTTCTCTGGCTCAAAAGCAGCTCTTCTGACCTGGTTCTCTGGCTGTAAAGCAGCTCTGCAGACCTGGTTCTCTCCCTCTAAAGCAGCTCTGCTGACCTGGTTTCTCTGGCTCTACAGCAGCTCGGCTGACCTGGTTTCTCTGGCTCTAGAGCAGCTCTGCTGACCTGGTTCTTAGGCTCTAGAGCAGCTCTGCTGACCTGGTTCTCTGGCTCTAAAGCAGCTCTACTGACCTGGTTCTTAGGCTCTAGAGCAGCTCTGCTGGCCTGGTTCTCTGGCTCTACAATGGCTCTGCTGACCTGGTTCTCTGGCTCTACAGCAGCTCCGCTGACCTGGTTCTCTGGCTCTAAAGTAGCTCTGCTGACCTGGTTCTATGGCTCTAAAGCAGTTCTGCTGACCTGATTCTATTCACTCTAAAGCAGCTCTGCTGACCTGGTTTCTCTGACTCTACAGCAGCTCTGCTGACCTGGTTCTTAGGCTCTAAAGCAGCTCTGCTGACCTGGTTCTCTGGCTCTACAACAGCTTTGCTGACCTGGTTCTCTGGCTCTAAAACAGCTCTGCTGACCTGGCTCTCTGGCTCTAAAGCAGCTCTGCTGACCTGGTCCGCTGGCTCTAGAGAAGCTCTGCTGACCTGGTTCTATGGCTCTAAAGCAGCTCTGCTGACCTGGTTCTCTGGCTTTGAAGCAGCTCTGCTGACCTGGTTCTCTGGCTCTAAAGCAGCTCTGCTGACCTGGTTCTCTGGCTCTAAAGCAGCTCTGCTGACCTGGTTCTCTCCCTCTAAAGCAGCTCTGCTGACCTAGTTTCTCTGGCTCTACAGCAGCTCTGCTGACCTGGTTCTCTGCCTCTAGAGCAGCTCTGCTGACCTGGTTCTTAGGCTCTAGAGTAGCTCTTCTGGCCTGGTTCTCTGGCTCTACAACGGCTCTCCTGACCTGGTTCTCTGGCTCTAAAGCAGCTCTGCTGACCTGGTTCTATGGCTCTAAAGCAGTTCTGCTGACCTGGTTCTCTCCCTCTAAAGCAGCTCTCCTGACCTGGTTTCTCTGGCTCTAAAGCAGCTCTGCTGACCTGGTTTCTCTGGCTCTACAGCAGCTCTGCTGACCTGGTTCTCTGGCTCTAGAGCAGCTCTGCTGACCTGGTTCTTAGGCTCTAGAGCAGCTCTGCTGACCTGGTTCTCAACCTGGTTCTCTGGCTCTACAACGGCTCTTCTGACCTGGTTCTCTGGCTCTTAAGCAGTTCTACTGACCTGGTTCTATGGCTCTAAAGCAGCTCTGCTGACCTGGTTCTCTGGCTCTAGAGCAGGTCTGCTGACCTGGTTCTCTCGCTCTACAGCAGCTCTGCTGACCTGGTTCTCTGGCTCTAGAGCAGCTCTGCTGACCTGGTTCTTAGGCTCTAGAGCAGCTCTGCTGACCTGGTTCTCGGCTCTAGAGCAGCTCTGCTGACCTGGTTCTATGGCTCTAAAGCAGCTCTGCTGACCTGGTTCTCTGGCTCTAAAGCAGCTCTGCTGACCTGGTTCTATGGCTCTAAAGCAGCTCTGCTGACCTGGTTCTATGGCTCTAAAGCAGCTCTGCTGACCTGGTTCTATGGCTCTAAAGCAGCTCTGCTGACCTGGTTCTATGGCTCTAAAGCAGCTCTGCTGACCTGGTTCTCTGGCTCTAAAGCAGCTCTGCTGACCTGGTTCTTTGGCTCTAATGCAGCTCTGCTGACCTGGTTCTCTGGTTCTAAAGCAGCTCTGCTGACCTGGTTCTCTCCATCTAAAGCAGCTCTGCTGACCTGGTTTCTCTAGCTCTACAGCAGCTCTGCTGACCTGGTTCTCTGGCTCAAAAGCAGCTCCACGGACCTGGTTCTCTGGCTGTAAAGCAGCTCTGCTGACCTGGTTCTCTCCTCTAAAGCAGCTCTGCTGACCTGGTTTCTCTGGCTCTACAGCAGCTCGGCTAACCTGGTTCTCTGGCTCTGGAGCAGCTCTGCTGCCCTGGTTCTTAGGCTCTAGAGCAGCTCTGCTGACCTGGTTATATGGCTCTAAAACAGCTCTGCTGACCTGGTTCTTAGGCTCTAGAGCAGCTATGCTGGCCTGGTTCTCTGGCTCTACAACGGCTCTGCTGATCTGGTTCTCTGGCTCTAAAGCAGCTCTGCTGACCTTGTTCTATGGCTCTAAAGCAGCTCTGCTGACCTGGTTCTGTCCCTCTAAAGCAGCTCTGCTGAACTGGTTTCTCTGGCTCTACAGCAGCTCTGCTGACCTGGTTCTCTGGCTCTAGAGCAGCTCTGCTGACCTGGTTCTTTGGCTCTACAACGGCTCTGCTGACCTGGTTCTCTAGCTCTACAACGGCTCTGCTGACCTGGTTCTCTGGTTCTACAGCAGCTCTGCTGACCTGGTTCTCTGGCTCTAAAGCAGCTCTGCTGACCTGGTTCTCTGGCTCTACAACGGCTCTGCTGACCTGGTTCTCTGGCTCTACAGCAGCTCTGCTGACCTGGTTCTCTGGCTCTACAACGGCTCTGCTGACCTGGTTCTCTCCCTCTAAAGCGGCTCTGCTGACCTGGTTCTCTGGCTCTAAAGCAGCTCTGCTGACCTGAAGCGCGGTCGCTAAAGTTAGCGGACGCGCTCCAAAGTAATTAAATAAATAAACAAATGCAAATGCAACAATACAAGCCCGGTGTAAGAAATGGCTGCAGAGAGAAATAAGCATAAAGATACATATAACTATTAGGAAACAACAAAACGTAATACTAGAAAGAAAACACCCATGTAACTGGTATTGAACCCTTCCAGTGCCACCCTTCCTCATCGCTCCCCAGAATCATTTTAAACATCAAAGTACATCATACAGACTTACAACATACAGATTTGGATCGTGCTAAGTGAAAGTGAAGACTGAAGAGACGCCGTGGGCGTGCCCATCTGCTGTCGGGGGCAAGCTGATAGAGACGCTGTGAGCTTGAGCGCGCAAAAGTGAAAGCGCGCGGTGGGAGCGCTCGAAAGTGAAGAGACGCCATGCGCGTGCCCATCTGCTGTCCGGGCGCGCACATGTTTTGTCTCCCTTCGCGCACCAAACTCACAATAGTCTCGCGAAGGCGAAGCAGCGCATGCGCTGCATTCGCTAGGCGAGACCTAAAAAGGATAAGTTTTGTGAAAATTTTGTGAAATGTAGTCAAGCGGCGCCAAAGTTATTGGCAAGACAAAAAACGTTTTTCTTATGGAAACTTTGGTCCTAACTATAACTACTTACTGGCCGGAGGGGGGCCACGCGGCTCCCCTTCAAAGTTTAAAAAAAAGGTAGGGCAGGCCCCAAGGTATGGGGTCCCTGGGCCAAAACAGGCCCAGAGAAGGAGGCCACATGGCCCCCTTCCATAAAAAAAGTTTTTGCTGGGCCCCAGGGGATGGGGTCCCAGGGGCTGAAATCAGCCTGGGGAGGGGGGGCCACACGGCCCCCTCCCCTTTAAAAAATTACATAAACAAAGGCCTAGTCCCGGGGGATGGGATCCCCGGGGCGTAATCGGCCTCAGGAGGGAGGCTGCACGCCCCCTTCCTTATCATTTTTTTTTTTTAAATGGCTCAGGCCCCGGGGAAGGGGCCAAAAAGGGTCAAGGGAAGGGGGGCTGCACAGCCCTCCTTCCTAAAATAAAAAAAATAGAAACTGGCAACTCGCTGGAGGCCCCATCCCCTCCCTGCTCAACTCTGCAAACGCGCCTCCTAGCATGCTCTGTGTTAGGGGATGAAGTCCCCTTCACTGGTGAGGGTCCTTAGGGGCCAACTAGCCCACCAGGTACCTCCAGTAAGCCCCACACAGTGGGATTGCTGAGAGGTGGTAGGAGGCCATGCCCATTTTTACATCACTCTGCAGACACGCCTCTTGGCTCACTGCTAGTGGGGCGATGGGGTCCTTAGGACTAAAGTGGACTTCATCGCCCAAGCAGAAGTGTGCCAGGAGGCGTGTTTGCAGAGTGGTGATGAAAGGGGGCGTGGCCTCTGAGCACCTCTCAGCAATCCAGCTGTGTGGGGCTTAATGGAGGTAACAGGAGGGCTAGTTGGCCCCCAGGGACCCTCAAGAGGCAAGGGGACTTCATCCCCCAACCAAGAGCGCACCAGGAGGCACGTTTGCAAAGTGGTGGAGAAAGGGGGCATGGCCTGCGACCACCTCTTAGTAATCCCATTGGGTGGGGCTTACTGGAGGTAACAGGTACGCTAGTTGGCCCCTAAGGACCCCCAGCAGCAAAGGGGACTTCATCCCCCAACCAAGAGCGTGCCAGGAAGCGCGTTTGCAGAGTGGTGGGCAAAGGGGGCATGGCCTGCTATCAGAGCTCAGTAGTCCTGCTGTGTGGGACTTACTGGAGGCAATAGGAGGGGTAGTTGGCCCAAAAGGACGTCCTTGGGGGCCAACTACCCCTCCTGTTACCTCCAGTAAGTCCCTCACAGTGGGTTTGCTAAGAGGTCTTTGGAGGCCACGCCCCCTTTCTCCACTACTCTGCAAACGTGCCTCCTGGCACACTACTGGATGCAGGATGAAGTCCACTTTACTCCTGAGGGACTTTTGCGGCCAAGAAGCCCTCCTGGTACCTCCTGTAAATCCTATGCAGCGGAATTCCTGAGCGCTGGCTGGAGGCCCAGACCCCTTTCTCCACCACTCTGCTAACGCGACTACTAGTTAAACAAGCATTTGCAATGCAATAGGTCTCACATTTGTGAGAGTTAGAGCTATTGGTGTTGCAAATGTAAACGTTTTACTAATATTTTTTGGAGTGGAGTTGATGTACGTTGTGTGTAGTGGAATTATGTGGTATGTTGTGCAGTGTAATTATGTGGATAGAAAGTATGTGGTATTTAGTGTATAGGAATTATATGGAGTGGGATTATGTGTTATGGAGAGTAATTATGTAGTATGGTAGTCTGTGTTGTGGAGTGGTAACCTCAGGTTTAGTCTTCCTCATTTCCATAGAAGTTAAAACATACTATCCCTCCGATAAGATGTAAGTTGAGCCTTTACCACTATTACCAAATTGGCACCTTACATTTTAAAGCAAGAGAATCAGCTAATCAGGGATTATCATCTACAATTGCACCGTCAAATGAAAAGCTCGTTGCAATCTCAGAATTCAGGATGCATTACAAAATGGGAATGCAATGGATGTATTTTCAACTTAATCTACAGCACATTGCACTTTAAGATTGATAGTGCAATAATAACGGCTTTTGCTATTGTCCTCCATACTCAAGGTTTGAGCCCCAAACAAGATTAAAAGTGCAATAATGGCAAATTTTGTTTTTGTGGTTTAATTAATCTGTGGAAGGCAAACATGTAAGAAGCTGACATGAATGATGAAATGTGTAATTTGTTCATTTTTTTAAATGTGCTAACGTTGTGATTGAGTAGTGCAATAAATTAACAATAAATGATGAAATGTATGATTTGATCCTTAAAAAATGAGCTAATGTTGTGAATTGAGCAATGGAATGAATTAATAAATTGATATTCCTGATGAAACAAACATAAACATAAACCTTGCCACTTGTAAACTTACATGAATACATTATGCATGTGCCAATATGGAAATGTTTTTGATGTTCTAGCTATCGGACAGCCATGGAAAGCATGGAAGGAAATAAACTTGTATAATAGGAGCCACTGCCATTGGTAGCTCAGTTGAAGGCATCTTGCTGCAATGCCTCTCCCGTGTTTTTTCTGTATATGCATCCTTGATTTATTTTAAAATGAAATAAATCCCTAAACCCACGTACTTGGAGACTCCTTGTCTCATTAACTGTGCCGCCGCAGCTGCTGGGGAGAGGACTTTTCGGTGAGACGGGATATATATGTGTATATATATATATATATATCCAATACAAAGTTGCCTGCAATGAGGAGTCCACACAGGTAGGTGTTCATTCGCCAACTTGTTTAATGGAGAAATTGCCTCACAAACAACAGAAGAGCCTCGCAGATTCAAAGTCCTGCCCTACGCGTTTCGTGCGTGAGCACTTCCTCATGGGCTGTGGACTATCCCTTCAGTGCATGTCACAGCGGTTTCTGCAGCCTTCTTTTGAAAACGGTATCACCGCCCATGTGGGCGTGGCCACACCTGTGGCCTGATGGAAGTTGAAGTGCTGTCATTTTCCTCTTGTGAGTCACTGTGCATGGACTGATATTGCGGCAAAATAATCCTAAGTGGGTTGCGTTGAAACACTTCTCCTCGTTTGTAGCGCACATAGTATTTCACCATTGGGCATACCTGTCCTTTGCGCCGTCACGTCGTTAGACAAAACAGCAGTGCTGTACACGTACAGCGGGACTTCCTCGCGGCTCAGGCTGCGCTGCTCACTATCCAATACAAAGTTGCCTGCAATGAGGAGTCCACACAGGTAGGTGTTCATTCGCCAACTTGTTTTATGGAAAAATTGCCTCACAAACAACAGAAGAGCCTCTCAGATTCAAAGTCCTGCCCTACGCGTTTCGTGCGTGAGCACTTCCTCATGGGCTGTGGACTATCCCTTCAGTGCATGTCACAGCGGTTTCTGCAGCCTTCTTTTGAAAACGGTATCACCGCCCATGTGGGCGTGGCCACACCTGTGGCCTGATGGAAGTTGAAGTGCTGTCATTTTCCTCTTGTGAGTCACTGCGCATGGACTGATATTGCGGCAAAATAATCCCAAGTGGGTTGCGCTGAAACACTTCTCCTCATTTGTAGCGCACATAGTATTTCACCATTGGGCATACCTGTCCTCTGCGCCGTCATGTCGTTAGACAAAACAGCAGGGCTGTACACGTACAGCGGGACTTCCTCGCGGCTCAGGCTGCGCCGCTCACTATCCAATACAAAGTTGCCTGCAATGAGGAGTCCACACAGGTAGGTGTTCATTCGCCAACTTGTTTAATGGAGAAATTGCCTCACAAACAACAGAAGAGCCTCGCAGATTCAAAGTCTTGCCCTACGCGTTTCGTTCGTGAGCACTTCCTCATGGGCTGTGGACTATCCCTTCAGTGCATGTCACAGCGGTTTCTGCAGCCTTCTTTTGAAAACGGTATCACCGCCCATGTGGGCGTGGCCACACCTGTGGCCTGATGGAAGTTGAAGTGCTGTCATTTTCCTCTTGTGAGTCACTGTGCATGGACTGATATTGCGGCAAAATAATCCCAAGTGGGTTGCGTTGAAACACTTCTCCTCGTTTGTAGCGCACATAGAATTTCACCATTGGGCATACCTGTCCTTTGCGCCGTCACGTCGTTAGACAAAACAGCAGGGCTGTACACGTACAGCGGGACTTCCTCGCGGTTCAGGCTGCGCCGCTCACTAGCCAATACAAAGTTGCCTGCAATGAGGAGTCCACACAGGTAGGTGTTCATTCGCCAACTTGTTTAATGGAAAAATTGCCTCACAAACAACAGAAGAGCCTCGCAGATTCAAAGTCCTGCCCTACGCGTTTCGTGCGTGAGCACTTCCTCATGGGCTGTGGACTATCCCTTCTGTGCATGTCACAGCGGTTTCTGCAGCCTTCTTTGAAAACGGTATCACCGCCCATGTGGGCGTGGCCACACCTGTGGCCTGATGGAAGTTGAAGTGCTGTCATTTTCCTCTTGTGAGTCACTGCGCATGGACTGATATTGCGGCAAAATAATCCCAAGTGGGTTGCGCTGAAACACTTCTCATTTGTAGCGCACATAGTATTTCACCATTGGGCATACCTGTCCTCTGCGCCGTCATGTCGTTAGACAAAACAGCAGGGCTGTACACGTACAGCGGGACTTCCTCGCGGCTCAGGCTGCGCCGCTCACTATCCAATACAAAGTTGCCTGCAATGAGGAGTCCACACAGGTAGGTGTTCATTCGCCAACTTGTTTAATGGAGAAATTGCCTCACAAACAACAGAAGAGCCTCGCAGATTCAAAGTCTTGCTCTACGCGTTTCGTTCGTGAGCACTTCCTCATGGGCTGTGGACTATCCCTTCAGTGCATGTCACAGCGGTTTCTGCAGCCTTCTTTGAAAACGGTATCACCGCCCATGTGGGCGTGGCCACACCTGTGGCCTGATGGAAGTTGAAGTGCTGTCATTTTCCTCTTGTGAGTCACTGTGCATGGACTGATATTGCGGCAAAATAATCCCAAGTGGGTTGCGTTGAAACACTTCTCCTCGTTTGTAGCGCACATAGAATTTCACCATTGGGCATACCTGTCCTTTGCGCCGTCACGTCGTTAGACAAAACAGCAGGGCTGTACACGTACAGCGGGACTTCCTCGCGGTTCGGGGCTGCGCCGCTCACTAGCCAATACAAAGTTGCCTGCAATGAGGAGTCCACACAGGTAGGTGTTCATTCGCCAACTTGTTTAATGGAAAAATTGCCTCAGAAACAACAGAAGAGCCTCGCAGATTCAAAGTCCTGCCCTACGCGTTTCGTGCGTGAGCACTTCCTCATGGGCTGTGGACTATCCCTTCTGTGCATGTCACAGCGGTTTCTGCAGCCTTCTTTTGAAAACGGTATCACCGCCCATGTGGGCGTGGCCACACCTGTGGCCTGATGGAAGTTGAAGTGCTGTCATTTTCCTCTTGTGAGTCACTGCGCATGGACTGATATTGCGGCAAAATAATCCCAAGTGGGTTGCGTTGAAACACTTCTCCTCGTTTGTAGCGCACATAGAATTTCACCATTGGGCATACCTGTCCTTTTCGCCGTCACGTCGTTAGACAAAACAGCAGGGCTGTACACGTACAGCGGGACTTCCTCGCGGTTCAGGCTGCGCCGCTCACTAGCCAATACAAAGTTGCCTGCAATGAGGAGTCCACACAGGTAGGTGTTCATTCGCCAACTTGTTTAATGGAAAAATTGCCTCACAAACAACAGAAGAGCCTCGCAGATTCAAAGTCCTGCCCTACGTGTTTCGTGCGTGAGCACTTCCTCATGGGCTGTGGACTATCCCTTCTGTGCATGTCACAGCGGTTTCTGCAGCCTTCTTTTGAAAACGGTTTCACCGCCCATGTGGGCGTGGCCACACCTGTGGCCTGATGGAAGTTGAAGTGCTGTCATTTTCCTCTTGTGAGTCACTGTGCATGGACTGATATTGCGGCAAAATAATCCCAAGTGGGTTGCGTTGAAACACTTCTCCTCGTTTGTAGCGCACATAGTATTTCACCATTGGGCATACCTGTCCTTTGCGCCGTCACGTCGTTAGACATAACAGCAGGGCTGTACACGTACAGCGGGACTTCCTCGCGGCTCAGGCTGAGCCGCTCACTATCCAATACAAAGTTGCCTGCAATGAGGAGTCCACACAGGTAGGTGTTCATTCGCCAACTTGTTTAATGGAGAAATTGCCTCACAAACAACAGAAGAGCCTCGCAGATTCAAAGTCCTGCCCTACGCGTTTCGTGCGTGAGCACTTCCTCATGGGCTGTGGACTATCCCTTCAGTGCATGTCATAGCGGTTTCTGCAGCCTTCTTTTGAAAATGGTATCACCGCCCATGTGGGCGTGGCCACACCTGTGGCCTGATGGAAGTTGAAGTGCTGTCATTTTCCTCTTGTGAGTCACTGCGCATGGACTGATATTGCGGCAAAATAATCCCAAGTGGGTTGCGTTGAAACACTTCTCATTTGTAGCGCACATAGTATTTCACCATTGGGCATACCTGTCCTCTACGCCGTTATGTCGTTAGACAAAACAGCAGGGCTGTACACGTACAGCGGGACTTCCTCGCGGCTCAGGCTGCGCTGCTCACTATCCAATACAAAGTTGCCTGCAATGAGGAGTCCACACAGGTAGGTGTTCATTCGCCAACTTGTTTAATGGAGAAATTGCCTCACAAACAACAGAAGAGCCTCGCAGATTCAAAGTCCTGCCCTACGCGTTTCGTGCGTGAGCACTTCCTCATGGGCTGTGGACTATCCCTTCTGTGCATGTCACAGCGGTTTCTGCAGCCTTCTTTTGAAAACGGTTTCACCGCCCATGTGGGCGTGGCCACACCTGTGGCCTGATGGAAGTTGAAGTGCTGTCATTTTCCTCTTGTGAGTCACTGTGCATGGACTGATATTGCGGCAAAATAATCCCAAGTGGGTTGCGTTGAAACACTTCTCCTCGTTTGTAGCGCACATAGAATTTCACCATTGGGCATACCTGTCCTTTGCGCCGTCACGTCGTTAGACAAAACAGCAGGGCTGTACACGTACAGCGGGACTTCCTCGCGGTTCAGGCTGCGCTGCTCACTAGCCAATACAAAGTTGCCTGCAATGAGGAGTCCACACAGGTAGGTGTTCATTCGCCAACTTGTTTAATGGAAAAATTGCCTCACAAGCAACAGAAGAGCCTCGCAGATTCAAAGTCCTGCCCTACGCGTTTCGTGCGTCAGCACTTCCTCATGGGCTGTGGACTATCCCTTCTGTGCATGTCACAGCGGTTTCTGCAGCCTTCTTTTGAAAACGGTATCACCGCCCATGTGGGCGTGGCCACACCTGTGGCCTGATGGAAGTTGAAGTGCTGTCATTTTCCTCTTGTGAGTCACTGTGCATGGACTGATATTGCGGCAAAATAATCCCAAGTGGGTTGCGTTGAAACACTTCTCCTCGTTTGTAGCGCACATAGTATTTCACCATTGGGCATACCTGTCCTTTGCGCCGTCACGTTGTTAGACAAAACAGCAGGGCTGTACACGTACAGCGGGACTTCCTCGCGGCTCAGGCTGAGCCGCTCACTATCCAATACAAAGTTGCCTGCAATGAGGAGTCCACACAGGTAGGTGTTCATTCGCCAACTTGTTTAATGGAGAAATTGCCTCACAAACAACAGAAGAGCCTCGCAGATTCAAAGTCCTGCCCTACGCGTTTCGTGCGTGAGCACTTCCTCATGGGCTGTGGACTATCCCTTCAGTGCATGTCATAGCGGTTTCTGCAGCCTTCTTTTGAAAACGGTATCACCGCCCATGTGGGCGTGGCCACACCTGTGGCCTGATGGAAGTTGAAGTGCTGTCATTTTCCTCTTGTGAGTCACTGCGCATGGACTGATATTGCGGCAAAATAATCCCAAGTGGGTTGCGTTGAAACACTTCTCCTCATTTGTAGCGCACATAGTATTTCATCATTGGGCATACCTGTCCTCTACGCCGTTATGTCGTTAGACAAAACAGCAGGGCTGTACACGTACAGCGGGACTTCCTCGCGGCTCAGGCTGCGCCGCTCACTATCCAATACAAAGTTGCCTGCAATGAGGAGTCCACACAGGTAGGTGTTCATTCGCCAACTTGTTTAATGGAGAAATTGCCTCACAAACAACAGAAGAGCCTCGCAGATTCAAAGTCCTGCCCTACGCGTTTCGTGCGTGAGCACTTCCTCATGGGCTGTGGACTATCCCTTCAGTGCATGTCACAGCGGTTTCTGCAGTCTTCTTTTGAAAACGGTATCACCGCCCATGTGGGCGTGGCCACACCTGTGGCCTGATGGAAGTTGAAGTGCTGTCATTTTCCTCTTGTGAGTCACTGTGCATGGACTGATATTGCGGCAAAATAATCCCAAGTGGGTTGCGTTGAAACACTTCTCCTCGTTTGTAGCGCACATAGAATTTCACCATTGGGCATACCTGTCCTTTGCGCCGTCACGTCGTTAGACAAAACAGCAGGGCTGTACACGTACAGCGGGACTTCCTCGCGGTTCAGGCTGCGCCGCTCACTAGCCAATACAAAGTTGCCTGCAATGAGGAGTCCACACAGGTAGGTGTTCATTCGCCAACTTGTTTAATGGAAAAATTGCCTCACAAACAACAGAAGAGCCTCGCAGATTCAAAGTCCTGCCCTACGCGTTTCGTGCTCGAGCACTTCCTCATGGGCTGTGGACTATCCCTTCTGTGCATGTCACAGCGGTTTCTGCAGCCTTCTTTTGAAAACGGTATCACCGCCCATGTGGGCGTGGCCACACCTGTGGCCTGATGGAAGTTGAAGTGCTGTCATTTTCCTCTTGTGAGTCACTGTGCATGGACTGATATTGCGGCAAAATAATCCCAAGTGGGTTGCGTTGAAACACTTCTCCTCGTTTGTAGCGCACATAGTATTTCACCATTGGGCATACCTGTCCTTTGCGCCGTCACGTCGTTAGACAAAACAGCAGGGCTGTACACGTACAGCGGGACTTCCTCGTGGCTCAGGCTGAGCCGCTCACTATCCAATACAAAGTTGCCTGCAATGAGGAGTCCACACAGGTAGGTGTTCATTCGCCAACTTGTTTAATGGAGAAATTGCTCACAAACAACAGAAGAGCCTCGCAGATTCAAAGTCCTGCCCTACGTGTTTCGTGCGTGAGCACTTCCTCATGGGCTGTGGACTATCCCTTCAGTGCATGTCATAGCGGTTTCTGCAGCCTTCTTTTGAAAACGGTATCACCGCCCATGTGGGCGTGGCCACACCTGTGGCCTGATGGAAGTTGAAGTGCTGTCATTTTCCTCTTGTGAGTCACTGCGCATGGACTGATATTGCGGCAAAATAATCCCAAGTGGGTTGCGTTGAAACACTTCTCCTCATTTGTAGCGCACATAGTATTTCACCATTGGGCATACCTGTCCTCTGCGCCGTTATGTCGTTAGAGAAAACAGCAGGGCTGTACACGTACAGCGGGACTTCCTCGTGGTTCAGGCTGCGCCGCTCACTATCCAATACAAAGTTGCCTGCAATGAGGAGTCCACACAGGTAGGTGTTCATTCGCCAACTTGTTTAATGGAGAAATTGCCTCACAAACAACAGAAGAGCCTCGCAGATTCAAAGTCCTGCCCTACGCGTTTCGTGCGTGAGCACTTCCTCATGGGCTGTGGACTATCCCTTCAGTGCATGTCACAGCGGTTTCTGCAGCCTTCTTTTGAAAACGGTATCACCGCCCATGTGGGCGTGGCCACACCTGTGGCCTGATGGAAGTTGAAGTGCTGTCATTTTCCTCTTGTGAGTCACTGTGCATGGACTGATATTGCGGCAAAATAATCCCAAGTGGGTTCCGTTGAAACACTTCTCCTCGTTTGTAGCGCACATAGTATTTCACCATTGGGCATACCTGTCCTTTGCGCCGTCACGTCGTTAGACAAAACAGCAGGGCTGTACACGTACAGCGGGACTTCCTCGCGGCTCAGGCTGCGCTGCTCACTATCCAATACAAAGTTGCCTGCAATGAGGAGTCCACACAGGTAGGTGTTCATTCGCCAACTTGTTTAATGGAAAAATTGCCTCACAAACAACAGAAGAGCCTCACAGATTCAAAGTCCTGCCCTACGCGTTTTGTGCGTGAGCACTTCCTCATGGGCTGTGGACTATCCCGTCTGTGCATGTCACAGCGGTTTCTGCAGCCTTCTTTTGAAAACGGTATCACCGCCCATGTGGGCGTGGCCACACCTGTGGCCTGATGGAAGTTGAAGTGCTGTCATTTTCCTCTTGTGCGTCACTGTGCATGGACTGATATTGCGGCAAAATAATCCCAAGTGGGTTGCGTTGAAACACTTCTCCTCGTTTCCATCAGGCCACAGGTGTGGCAACGCCCACATGGGCGGTGATACCGTTTTCAAAAGAAGGTTTTGGTGGATATAATGGTGTACTAGAGGAGAAGGAGGCTAAGGAACTTAACAATTTGTTTTCAGATCTACACACACACACACGCACACACACACACACACATATATATATATATATATACATACATACATATATACATACATACATACATACATATATATTTATATATATATATATTCATACATACATACATACATACATATATATATATATATATATATATATATATATATGTGTGTGTGTGTGTGTGTGTGTGCGGGTGTGTGTGTGTGAGTGTGTGTGTGTGTGTAGATCTGAAACAAATTTTTAAGTTCCTTAGCCTCCTTCTCCTCTAGTACACCATTATATCCACCAAAACCTGCTGTGGGGAGGAAACTGATTTCAGTCATAGCAAGAATTAAACCTGTTCTGTTTTGAAGGAGGTTGAGAGCCACACCGGAATTAGCTGCCTATGTCGAAGCACTGCAAGAATTAGTCAAGCAGGATAGATTCCAGAAAATAGACTGACTTAACAAAATTTAGAAACTTCTGAGCTGTTTTGGTCTGCAGGAGCTGTGGACACCTTCTCTACTGAGCGTCCCCAGACCAAAGAGAGAATTAAAGAACTATATTGGCTATGGATAGCTCAGAATGAGGCCAGGAACACTAACAGGGGCATGTTGTCCAGTGAATTTGTTGATTTTTAGGCCATCTCCAGCTTCAAACCAATTTGGACTTCATTACATATCCAATCGATAGAAAATTATGCATCCAATTCAGACTAGGTTCCTTGTCCCTCAACGCGTTCACCGCTAAATGGTCAACTTCAACTATGGTGTCCTTATTATGTCTCATTTCCTACACTCACAATGAAATGAAAATGAAATGAAATGAAAAGACCATTTGTTAAGCGCAGTAGCTACCCTGAGGCGTCCTAGCGCTGCGGACAAGCGGGTGCAGGAAAAAAGATAAAAACTATACAGGTTTGTTGAAGAGCAGAGTTTTTAAGAGCCTACGGAAGAGAAGCAGATTGGGCTCAGCCCGCAGGTGAAGGGGAAGAGAGTTCCAGAGTTTAGCCGAGTTATAAGCAAAGGAACGGCCACCACTTCTGGTTCTCTTGATCTTGGGCACTAGGGGGAAGAAGGAAGATGCTGATCTGAGCTGTCTATTTGGATGGTAGTGGGTAATCAGCGATCGGCTAATGACAGGGCCCGTTTTCCAAAAGGCCCTATGGGCAATGCACAGGGCCTTAAATTCAATTCTTTCCCTGACTGGGAGCCAGTGGAGGCTCCTCAGTCCGGGGTGGATTGGGAGTCGGCGGGGGATCTGAAGAAGAGTTCGAGCAGCGCAGTTTTGAATGACCTGAAGTTTGCACAGGGTGGATTGAGGGGCCCCTAAATAGAGGGCATTCCCGAAATCTAGGCGTGAGAGAATGAGACCCTGGACCATAATCTGTCTTGCCTGAAATGGAAGCAGGGGAAGAATCTTTCGAAGCAGCCTTAGTAGACCATAGCAGGTGGCTGAGAGTTTAGCTGCTTGATGATTAAAATTAAGAGAGTTATCCAGCCAAATGCCCAGGCTTTTGATTTTATCCTTTGGCACAGGGGCGGGACCGAGGCAGATGGGCCATAGTGAATTTATATTTAGCTTGGGAGTTTTGCCTAAGAGCATAAGCTCAGTTTTGTCCCCATTTAACTTTAAACAAGAGAGTGTCATCCATTTGGCCACCTCCTCCAGACATCAACTCAGATTGTTAGAGGGAGTGTTCAATTGGTTAAGGGCCACCACTAGCTGAGTGTCGTCGGCATAAGTGATGATTTTTATGCCGAAAGGACGAACAATCTCAGCTAGGGGGCTCATATAAACATTAAATAGTGTGGGACTCAGGGAGGAGCCCTGAGGCACACCACAACTGAGTGGCTTGCTGGGGGAGGTGAAATCGCCCTCAAAAACCTTGAAGGAACGATCTGCCAAGAAGGATGTGAACCAAGTGATGGCATTTCCTGAAACGCCTAAATTAGTAAGTCGGTGAATTAGTAGGTCATGGTTTACAGTGTCGAATGCGGCACTTAAGTCAAGGAGGATGATTGCTGCAGAGCCTCCTTGATCGAGGATCTTCCTGGCCTCCTCAGTTACAGTAAGGAGGGCGGTTTCAGTGCCATGCATGGGACGGAATCCTGTCTGAGAGAGGTCAAGTAAGTTGTTATTCTCCAGGAACTCTACCAATAATAAATTGACATATTTCTCCAGAATCTTGGTCAGCCATGGTAACAGGGAAATAGGCCGGTAATTACTGGGGTTGTCCTGGTCTAGGTTGGGTTTTTTCAAAAGAGCCTTGACCAGGGCATGCTTCCAGGGGGGAGGGACAATGCAGGAGGAGATAGAGGCATTGAGCAGGTCAAGTATAGTGGGAAGAATGTAGGCAATAGCTGGCAGCAAAGTACGTGGGGGAGCCGGATCTTGGGGAGAGCCAGATTTCACCTGGTGCATAATGCGTTCTAATATGGTGGAATTGAGAAGGGGGAAAGTGTCCAGGGTTGCCGAAAAACAGGGTCCTGCACATGAGAGGTTGGCAGGAATTATACCCCTACTCATATCCTGTTTGTCTGCCCAGCCTATTTATGACCAATGCTCCTGGATTAAACCAATATGCATCCAGATGGGCACATCGAGCCATGCAGTAGCTCTTATAAAACTAAGAACAGACCCTAGACCATTCTTCGCTTGTGCAGTAGCCACATTTTTAGGAAGGATCTAAAATATAAGGCGAAAAGCCTTGTGGTCCAAAATGAATATCCATTAGCAATGTACTCTATCTAAAGATGGGGTCAATATTACTCAATTACAGACCTGATACCAATCTAACACTGTGGTGGTTACTCCTTATTGTTTACATGGTGGACCCGAAAAGAGGTTCTTGTATAACAATCATGTTTTGCTAACCCTGACAGCCCACTCACCATGGGGAATCCTCTGGGTTTTAAATGAAAATTATGTAGCGCTTTTTATTCCAGCTTGTGTTTGTCTCTCTGATGGATTCTGGTGGACTTTGACTGATTATATGAATGGGAACCCGGAATCCTTGATTATAATTTTCTCTTATATATATCTACATCTGCCATTGCTGGCAGTACCACATCCAGGATTTTATTTTGTCTTGGTCTACAGTACTTGAGTATGGTCTTCATATGCTAGAATGATGCTAATGAATTGCGCCAATTGTATCATTGCATTATGCACTTTAGATGTTGCCGGTTACGCAGCACTTTATGCCCTACTTAAGAGATACTTGGCCAGTACCCTTTTTATCTAACCTCGAATGTGACCATTTCATGCTTTTGATCACATATGCTATTGAACTAGTGGAACCTGGACTTTAGGAATCAGGCCTGAATGGTAATCACAAAAAGGTTAATACATGAATTCAAATACGATTTTGATGTGTTGTGTTTTGCTGATTGTTCTTCTGCACCCAGAATGAACATTTTGTTTTCAAATGACTTTTATATGTGAGCATAATTTATGCATCTTTACTGTTTGAACAATAGTTTGATTATGCATTCTTTTATCTTGTTTTATTGTATCTTGGTTTTAACTTCTATGGCATTTTTTGCCGAATAAAGTTTAATGATGATATATGTAAAATTTCATAGTAAGTAATAATTTTTATAATAAGAGTTTAATATTTTTTCGACATTCATGGTGTTAGTTATATATTTAATGTGTTACTGAACTCCAACTTCTCCAAAATGTGGCAGAGATACTTATCTGTGGTCTACATTAATATTATTCTGTTTCATCACTTTCCCAGTTGCAAGGGACTCTACGCCTTTGCAGCTAAGGGGGCTGGACCTGCCATATTTCCTATTGAGTAAATGCAGGATCACTGCAGTTACCTCCAGCAAACCACTCCTTCTTCTATGTGCACAGCAAGCCTATATACACCCATTTCCCAATCCATGTGTTTTTTCTATGAGCTTGTTTCTTAATCCTGTCTTGTATGTGGGTTACAGCGGAATATATAGGCATGATCCGCACTGCATTTTCTGTGAACAATTTCTGGAGTAAAAGGTGCTGCTTACTTAAGGAAATCACGAGCAAGTGTATCCTCTTCCTGGAAATTCATGTGTATGTCATACCTAATGCTAGAGGGAAGCACACAAATTCATAGACAAGGCTTAGTGGATCAGGCTTCTATGCGTGTATGCTGATTGGAGTAGCCCAACAAATTCCTTAGCTCCTGGTTGCCACCCCCCAGCCCCACTGCTGCAGCCGTTAATTTAGTGTGTGTTGTACTATTCCATTCTCTGATTATTCCTGGGTTTTTCTTTTTCTGAGGACGCCTGCTCCCCTTGCCTCTGCCCGCCATTGCAATTGCCTATCCTCTACCGGTTCGCACCGGTTCACCGCTTCCCGTCCTGCCCTCCTGCCGCCCAGACTGGCCCACCCCCCTTCCTGGGCAACATAATAGGGGCCGGAGCATGGCGCCGCCTCTGGCATGCCAAAGGCAAGCCCGTCTGTGCCCATTTGTGCCTAGACCGCACCCATGGCCAGGACCCCTGGATCTACAGCCCACCTCTGGTACTCCTCCGATGAGATCCTAAATCTTGAACCCAAGACCCATGACACCAACTGCAATGCCACCTCTCCATGCACCACAGAAGGACCCTCCACCTGCTGCCACTGCCACTTCTCCTGCGATGTGAGCACCCCCATGAGCACCACCCAACAAACATCCGGTGTCAAGACCCAGCTTCACTGCGCCCTCCTCAACGTGAGATCCCTCTGAAGCACACCACGGAAATCTGGGACACCATAACTACTCTCGACCCAGATGTAATGTTCATAACCAAAACCTGGCTCACCCCCACGTCAGCACCCGACATCATCACCGCGACACCTCCAGGATACAAGATGATCCACCATGACTGCCCCGACAGACACGGTGGAGGCATCGCAATCATCCACAAGGACTTCCTCAACTGCACCACCTCCAACGACGCCACTACACCTATCATGGAACACGTCAACATCTAGATCAATCCTGACGCCATTACTACCATTAGAGGTACCTTCACCTAGAGGCCTCCTGGCCCCCGCCCCAGCTTCTGCAGCTCCATTCCAGCCATCATCGTCCCCCTGGACATCGATTCCAACCACTACATCCTCCTGGGGGACCTGAACTTCCACCTAAAACACCCTGACGACACTAACTCCATTACGCTTCTCGAGAACATTAGCATCATCTGCCTCTCACAACTGGTCTCCACCCCTACGTACAGAGCACGACACACTCTGGACCCCATTTTCTCCACCTTCAACAGAGTCAAATTCTCCCACACAACTGAGCTGACTTGGACCAACCTCAGCATTGTTCATTTCACCATCAAAAGCCCTTCGAGAGACCCCACCAAGACCCCATACCCACTCTCGCTGCAACCGGGGCAAAGTCGCCAAACCCCTCTGGAACACCACCATCAAACAAGCTAGACCCGTCCCCTCAAACCCCCCTAAACTAGATGTTCAAAATTTTTCCTGCTAGATCTCTGCAACAGCTGCCACCATTGCCCCCCTGAAGAAGTCCACCACCAGCAGACCCACCAAGCACACCAGATGGTTCACCCCTGAACTACTGATCCTCATGTGCCATAGCAAGAAACTAGAGACACTGGCATTCCAACAAGACCCCCACCAACCTCGACCCCTACAGATCCGCCATCAACAGTTACCACCACAGTCTCAGAGAAATCAAGAAAGAATCCCTCAACACTTGCATCGAGACAAGCACCAACTCTTCAGCATCATCAAAGAATTCTCCTGCCCCTCCACTGCAGAGAAAACAATCACCCCTCCCAAGTCCTCTGCATCACTCTTGCAGACTACTTTCATCACAAAATCTCCAACATCTACAGCAACTTTGACCCCCAACCCACTGAACCCAACCCCCTCTGCTCCCGAACCGACACCTCCACTCCCACCGGACCACCGACTGTAAGCAGCTCTCTACCGAAGACACCATCTCCATCATGAACTCCATCCACTCTGGATCCCCCTCAGATTCCTGCCTGCACCACATCTACAAGGTAGGATGAGAAGTAATTGCACGCCCCTTCAAGGTGCTCCTCAACACCTCCATCACATCAGCCATCGTACCTGATGCCTGAAAACACACCAAGGTCAAGCCCCTCCTGAAGAAACCCTCAGCCAACCCCAACGAACTCAAAAACTACTGACCAATCTCGCTTCTACCCTTCTCCACCAAAGTCTTGGAAAAGGCCATCAATCACCAGATCATGGACCACCTTGAAGGAAACAACCTGCTCAACCACTCCCAATCTGGTTTCTGACCCAATCACAGCACCGAGACCGCCCTGATTGCAGCAACCGATGACATCAGACGCCTTCTTGACCGAGGACGAACAGCGACCCTCATCCTCCTCGACCTATCAGCTGCGTCCGACACCGTCTCCCACCACAACCTAGTCACCAGACTCCACCACCTCGGCATCCAGAGCAACACACTGAACTGGATTCACTCCTTCCTCCCTGGCCGAACCCAGAGGATCTACCTTCCACTCTTCACCTCCGCAACTAAGGACATCATATGTGGTGTCCCCCAGGGATCCTCCTTCAACACCTACATGACGCCACTGGCAGATGTCACCCGCACCCACAGACTCAACATCATCTCCTACGCTGATGACACCCAGCTTGTCCTATCCCTCACAGAAGACGTCGACACAACTAGAACCAACTTCCAAAACACCATGACCGACATCGCCTCCTGGATGAAGACCAACTGCCTCAAACTCAACTCGGACAAGACAGAAGTCATCATCTTTGGGAAGAAGCCCTCCCCCTGGGATGCCACATGTTGGTCCTCTGCCCTCCCCCACCGACCACGCACGCAACCTCGGAATCATCCTTGACACCCATCTGACCATGAAGCAACAGATCAATGCCTTCTCCTCTGCCTGCTTCCTCACCCTCTGCATGCTCCGAAAGATCTTCCGATGGATTCCTGTCTTGGCCAGGAAGTCAGTCAGCCAGGCCCTATTCACCAGGTGACTTGACTACGGAAACGCTCTCTATGCCGGAACCACCAAACAACTCCTGAGCCGCCTCCAGACCATCCAGAACTTGGCAGCAAGACTCATCCTCGACCTCCCCAGAAGAACAAGCATCACCTCTCACCTCAGAGCTCTCCACTGGCTACCCAGGATAGATGCCGCTTCAAGCTCTCATCCATGCCTACAAAGCCCTTCACAGGTTCAGACCCGCCTACTTCAACAACCGCCTGACATTTCACCAACCGACTAGAGAGCTCAGATCCTCCACCCTTGCCTTAGCCCACATCTCCTGCCTCCGCCGCAGCCGCTGTGGAGTCCATTCCTTCTCCTACCTTCTCATCTCCCCATCTCTGAGGGACTTCAGGAAGCAGCACAAGACATGGCTCTTCGACCACCACCGCCCTTCAACCGAGGCTCACTCCACCCACCAGCGCCTGGAGACCCCCCTGGTGACAAGCCATGCTCTACAAGACCGCTGATTGATTGATTGTTTGATTAAATACAGCAAAAATATTTGATAGCACAGCAAACATATTAGATAATTAGAACCCAATATAATAAAAATAAAAATACATAAGCATTGAATACAGTTGAACTATGTACAAAAGCCAAACAGAAAAAAAGTAAACATTGTCATTTTAGAGAGGTACAATTTTACAGTGGAAATATCACAACTTTAACGTGCACCTGAGAAGCTTTCGCTTTTACTATGTATCTGATATTAGTTAAGATTTTAGTTTTGATCCAGTGACTATTTTTGGTATTTTATATACACATCGTTTGTCCCCGGTTATGCTTGTGTTATTTCAGGCGTTTGTTTTTGTTGTGCTAAATTAGCATACATCATAGATTTCACAGGGGAAATTAATTTGGCGAGAAAGGGTGCCGCAAAAAAGGTCAGGCCCCTGAAAACAATTTCATTTGTGTCCTGCATTAAAGGTTGCATTGCTTTGGAGATTCTCCACTAGCTGTGTGCACTGGCATATCTTTCAGAAAACAACAGTGTGTGTTTTTGGCAGTGATGACCGTAATACCAACTGCATCTCTCATCCTGTTAAAGGATAATCCTACCATGGGATTATCAAAGGGTAAGCAAGCGATGAAAGTAAAAATCATTAAAGGAATGTTACATCACTTGTCTTTCCAGGATTGGTTTACTCCAGGGTGACTGAGGTGAATGAACTTGCTTGGGAGTTCTGGGTCATTTGTAAAAATACACATGTTTATGATTGACTTCCATACATCAGAATACAGATGACCTTTCTGTGATATTTGCATTTCAATATCATCATGTCTCTGACCAGTGCAGGATGAAGAATTATCATTTTATTAAAACGCAGTAATCCGCTTCAAAATAAATGTACTTGGCCCTACAGGTTAGAGTCATCACTGTTTACATTTTTGATCATCCACCTGTTATTATTAATCAGAAGATACTTAAGAAAAATGTATTGTACATGAATATTTTTCGTGAGCAGCGTTCTAATAATATAGAGCAGCGTGAGCATTGCCTTAAACTATGATAAGAAAGTGGAGGCAGGTCAAACGTGGCATCATTTCTGATGGACTTGCCTTTAATCATATATGACATGTAGTAAACATGCCGAGCTTCAGAGCTTGCCTGGGTCATGGATGGCTTTAGGAAGAGGTTTGAAACTACAGAAGGGGTCTGGAAATTCGTTCCATTTGTGCCACTTTCATTTGACCAGGAGTAATTTATCTAACCTGCACCTATAAAAAAAAACAGGGGTCTTCCAAACAACGCCCCTCCACCTTAACTACTGCCAACTTAAAGACAGAACGGCTGCACTGCCTTGGCCTTTTCTTCTATAGAGCACAATCAAAATTTCCATATTGAATTAGGCATAGAAATATTGATGCTAGTTAGAGCAAAACCTTTCTCTAGTTCATCCTTGGCGTGATAATATATCCTTCATGATGTGTGACCTGCACTATCCTGGTCTCCATATTTTCGAACCCTTCATTAACATTGTAGCACTTTCTGTGACCTTCCCTGTTTGAAGTGAGCAGGCCCCACAGTCTCCTCTGTGTAACAATAGTTGTTCCCATCTTGTCCTCAGTATTCCTAACGTAAAGTTGCTAGAAATCATTCCACCTACCTTGTGCATACATCGACCTATTCATCTTCCAAGGCTTTGTCATTCCATAGGCCCTCCAGGAGGTTGAGAATAACCTTTCACGTCGCCTACGAGCTGTACCGAAATTATGCCCTAACTCGATTTGCCATTCTGGGATAGGCTATGTTCAACGCCACTGCAATTATGCGATTGTGTTACAGTGGCAATTTTTGCATAGTTATAGATTTGATGCATTTGCCACAAAATCTATCATCTGCCGCATAATCTGCAAATTTTAACAAAAAAAAACATTGGTTTCTAGCTCAAATTGTGTAAAAGTTACTAAAAATGCAGCTGCATGTTGCAGTGCAGTGGATGGCTCTGTGCAAAGGTTGACTGGTCACATTTCTGGTGCTTGTTGCTATATTTGTTCAACTTGTATTAATGAGGTGCAACCAATGCCCAAACAGCGTTACTAAGTTTCAAAATTACAAAATAATAAAGTAATACTTTTTCAAAAATGTGCCGCATTATGCTGCATAATTTGACTTTCCTTACTGCATAATTTACTCAACCCTGCCGCATAATTTGGTCCTCTCCTGCCGCATAATTCCAGTGGCCCTGACTATGTTATACAAACCTTAGCAACCCTGGAGGCCCTAGAGTTGTCTGAACACCCTGAACTTAATAGCGGGTTATGGAAATCAAGAGTAAAGCATTTGCTTTATGAAAATCATGAGGCTAAATGAAGGCTAATGGAAAACACTAAACCAGGGATGAGGGAACACACTGTGTTGGTATTATCAAAAGGCCCGAACATTTTCTGTTGTTTACACACAATGCCCAGTACAGGTTTTATTTAACACGCCTTAGGCTGAATTCCTTGTATTTGCTTTTTGCATTTCATGAGTCCAGCACCTGATTTCCCGATCTTCCTGCTTGCCATTGTAATCATGTGTCTAAACAAATTCCTTTGCACACTATGTTATTTTGCACATTGTACAGCTCTCCGAGAAAAAGATTCCTTGTTCCACTTTTTAAAGATTTTAACATTAGGAAGCATAAACGCAAATTACTTTTATTTAATAGTTTCATTTTGAAAATGTTTGTATGGCAGTTATTAGCTTTATTCATCTTGTTTTTAAAAATCATAAATGTTATGGATCGGGCAATTTTTTATCTGGATCTGTGTAAGTGAATATTATTATTGTTGTTGTTTTGGCAATCTGTTTTTCATGTTTTACCAGTATGTATTGTTGTGTTTTTATGGCTTATTCATAGCTGAATACAAATTTTATGACTGACTAACCTATTCCTTTCTCCCAAGTGGTCTTGCATGACATAATGTTGCCTTTAAGGGCATAACCATGCATCCCTTAAAAAGTCTTTTAATTATTCAGTGCCACTTTTGCTGGATATGCCTTTGACATCTGAGGCCATAACAAAAGCTTCACATTTCCATTATGCTGATTTAACTCTCTCGACTTGTCCTTCCTTTTATTTCTACCACCTCAGATGGATATTAGTTCCAAAAAATCTGCAAGATGAATCCTAACTTGGAGTCGCGCTAATGCGCAAATCAAGATGGCCGCCTCCCACTGATTCACCGTGGCGCCTGTCCTTCATCGTCGATTTTATGCTGCATTAAGGCTAGTCTTACCGCTTGTTTAAGTCTGTGGTAGCTTGGCACGACCAACGCTTTCATGGCATCTAATTGCTGAAGCTTGTTTTTGCTGTTCCAAGGAGATTCCCCCATCGAGCCTTTCACCGGTGTCTCACATCAGGTACTGCTAAGTTTGCTGTCAGGAGGGCAGAGTCACTCTGAGGTAAGGGTCCGGCTGAGGCCTAGGCCACTCAAACAACAGATTTTAGCTGCTTCCCAGCCTCATATTCAAAGTCTTTTATTCCTACTTGCCTAATTCTTCAATTATTAGTGCAAACGTAAACAAAATACTTTACCTCCACCCGTCAAGTTAAAATGAGTGGAATCTAATTAACCTTTTTTATCCACATTACTAGACAAAATACAAGCAGTTCGCTCCAACACAGATAATATTGCATCAGAAATCAAAAATATACGCAAATACATGACTAGTCTTTTATGAAAGTATCTGACAATGCAATAAAAATTCAGGATAAGAAGGCCAAAATTGACAGTCTCACTCCTACAGCAGCAAACATTGTGCCAATGAGTCATTAATTTGTTACTTGAAATCGTAATCCACAGTACAAATTGTGACTACTTAATTTGCCAGAAGGTGTAGAAGGTAATGACTGCAGGCAGTACTTGGAAAATGTATTACCTGGCCTTTTATGTCAAAAATGTAAAGAAGAATGTGAGATTGACAAGGTGCATAAAATTCCTTCACATCGTAGTCCAAGCCAGAACAAACCTTGCCAAATAATATTTAAAGTTCTGCATCATCACCATCTAGTGTTGATACGGAAGGCAGCAAGAGAAGTTCCTTCTTTAATGGTTACTGGGAATAACATTTTCATCCATCAACACTTTGCCAAGGAGACTGTTAAAATGGGCAAAGAGTTCACTGATCTTCAGCCAAGACTCAGAAGCTATGGTTTTAAATATGGCATGTTTGATCCCTCTACTATGCGAATTTGGAAAGATGGTTTCTCGAAGTCTTTTCAGCATCCTCATGATCTTTGTCTCTTCTTAGATCAATATTTACAGCTCTCCATGGAAACAAATGAGACTGGTGCTTGAACACTGTGTTTAAATTTCTTTATAACTAGCCTATTTAGTCGAGTTTCTTATAAGGGCATTCATGGTCAGGTCATTCTTGTCATGTGTGTGTGCGATTCAAGAGTACTATTTATGTTTATATGTTGTCTTTTTTGCGTTTGTCTTCGTCTTTCGTTTTTCTCTTCTCATTTAGGGCCCGATTCCAATCCCGGTTGGAAACCGTACCGACCGACACGGACCGGGACTGGAGTCCGACCGACACGTACCGGCGCAGTACGACCGGTCGAGTACGATGCAAGTCTAGTAAATCACAAACGACTCGCACGGAGCACAATCCGCACTACCGACACGGACAGAAAATCGTGATTCGGCCGTAAACTGGCCGGGAACCATCCCGAACGACACGGACCGGGAATGGGTCCGACTGACACGTACACTCGCTGTACGTCCGGGACAGTACGATGCAATGCGTGTGAAATACTAACGACTCGCACGGAGCACAAATCGCAAGACCGAAACGTACGGGACATACTGACTACCACGTAAAAGATCCAATCGCGACCGACGCGTAAGCGAATGCTGAAACATAGCATAATGTGAGCGTGACACACTCGGATTAGCCCGCAAATGCCGCTGTAAGCGTCCATCCCGGACAACTGAACGTGTCCGTCATGTTCCCCAAAATGGCATAGAAACAAACTGAAAAAGAGCAAACAAGCATTGACAAAGTCAATAAATCACAAAACAAAATTGAACAAAGACACACCCACAACTCCACCTACATAAAGGGCCAAAATGCCTACCATGATCCTTTGCAAATTCCACACATATGACTGCAGAGAACACCACCAACCTGCACTCAGAGACACACTCACAACTCACCCACCACACAACCTTCACACCATTTGCACCTCTCAAAAACACACTTGCAAACACCCAGATAAACTGACACCCACCCACCCTCACTTTCACCCTCACGCACACATCAGTCTCCACAACCACCCATCACCATGCCCCCAAAGAAGAATCCAAAGTTCACCGATAGTAAGTTGGAAGTTTTGGTTGATGAAATCATCAGAGTAGAGCCACATTTATTTGGCACATTGGTCCAACAGACCCCCATGTCACAGAAAACAAAGATGTGGGAGAGGATTGTCGACAAGGTGAATGCACAAGCATCTTGCCTGCGCACAATGGAGGATATCAAGAACATACGATGTGCGAAGGAGGGTCAAGAAGCTGATCTCCAGAGACCATGCCCTGAGCCAGCGGACTGGTGGTGGCCCTCCTGGAAAACCAACGCACTTCACTTCCTGGGAGGAGAAGGTGCGGGCCATCCTTCCACCGGAGGGCATCCATGGATTAACAAGAATACCAGAGCCTGGTGAGTACATAACCAACTAGCCAATATTGCGAGGCAATACCCACACAGACTCCACTGTCAAGGGGACAGTGAAACCGATATCTGTTTGCAAAGCCATAGCAACCGAAAGCTAATCATCCTGCAATGTTTATGCCACTTAGATAAACACAATACCTGCAATCTCATAGTAAAATGGAACCATGTCATAACATGTTCAAACTTACTAACAAATACAGCAAGGCATTGGGCCAAAACACCAACAAACACTGTCAGCCATCTTTCCAGCACTGTTACACCACCTCACAGGGAAGCTGAGACACAGGAAGGGAGGTTGGGTATACTGGGAAGGTGGGTGTAGCCAAAAGCATGATGGGAGTTGCAGTCACAGCCAACAGTCCCCCTCCCACATGGCCCATCAAGCCCACCCTGGACCATGCTCACCTCACAGGGAGTGGAAAGAGACTGACAAGATGACTGACACTGGGCTCTGCTGTGGGGAGCACTAGGCCCTGGTGGGAGTGCTGCTCAAACAAACAACAGGACACCACTGTCAGCCATCTTGCCAGCACTGTCACACCACCTCACAGGGAAGCTGAGTCACAGGAAGGGAGGTTGGGTATGCTGGGAAGGTGGGTGTAGCCAAAAGCATGATGGGAGTTGCAGTCACAGCCAACAGTCCCCCTCCCACATGGCCCATCAAGCCCACCCTGAACCATGCTCACCTCACAGGGAGTGTAGAGACTGACAAGATGGCTGACACATGGGCCTGATGTATGAATTGGCTGCAAGTCACACATAGGCACTGGCCCCCACAAACAGGATCAGAACCACAGCCACCGCAACTGTATGTTCCCACTCACTGTCTGGGGAAGCAGTGGCCCAGGGGTGCCCCCTGGCCTGGCTGTGAAGGTGTGTGGGTTACATGACAATTGGGGAGATGCAGACATAGCACATACCAAAACACACACACAAAGCTACATACACACCATTGACAGGGGACATATGACAGTGAATGTAATGGCCACAGCAAAATGGCTGACACTGTTGCATGGTGTCATGTACAGAAGGTGCTGTTGTGAGCTGCATACCACTCCTACATCATGCAGCATCATCAGCATCCTTGACACAACACTCCCCTTACTGTCATTGACACTTGCAACAGAAGGAGTAACCTGGACTGGGTAGGAGGAGCCACACAACTCACAGCAGCATAACCCAAACACACAAACCTCTGGCCCTCACTGTCATGAGCATTGAAAATCAAGAGGGCTGCCTTGGTTGACTCCTCTTCCCATGGAGGACATTGACAAGATAAATGACGTTATCACATACAAAGCTCAGCAGCAACATCATTTGCTATGGTAACACCACCACATGTGTGCAACGAGATGTAAACCAGGAACACGTACATCAATATGGTAGCTCACAAGAGATTCCAGACATACCAGACTGTGACCATGTTGTTCCGACACACCAATGTGACTCAAATAAACATGCACAAAGGGCAGCACCCATGCCCCCATCTTGGAACACATCGTAAGAGGAAGTGCACGTATATCCTTGTCAAAGCACAAATGATGATAAGGTAAACACACCTGTGTCAGGCACGGGATAGCACTTGAGCAGCAATGGCCATGTACAGTACTTGAATCAATACATGAGCTGACCACGCACACAGCTCCAACTGCCCATCAAAACGCATCAGGTTGCCATGACAATGTGCCCAAGCAATATAGACCTCTGTCTGTGACAATGGAGGACAATGCAATGTACATACACTCATCATGAAGTACAGTAGCAATTGTAATGTGTGTGATCTGTTGATGTGTGCTGAACCACAACATACATTGTTTGTCTCTTCCACCCACAGGGGATGCTGGGGACACTGCAGGGACCGAAGAAGGATACCAGGCCCAGACTCTGGTCGACCCTGAGCTCTCTGGTGTGGATGTCTCACAGTCCTCCTCGGATGACGACGAACGACATGGCCCCTCCGGTGTGGCTCCGCGTCCAGCCCCAGCAGCTGTAACATCAGCACTCCCTGCCACCACTCCTGCCACATCTGCAGACACACCAATGACCTCTGCCGACACGGACAGACCAAGGCAACAGAACACCGACCGCACAGCTACACAGGGCACCCTGGAGGTGAGGGACAACACCACCAGTGCCAACACAGAAGGGGGCCCAGTGTCGTCTGTGCCTGCCACGGCAGGCCTTGCCCGTGTGGGCAGGGGTGGTGTGAGGGTAGGCAGGCTGAGGCCACGGCCTGCAGATGGGGCTGGAGTGCAGGATGATCCACAGTTGGGACGCATCATAGATGCGTACCAGGAAAGCACCGGAGGCTTTGGCCAGGTAGTGGGGATCCTCAGGGACATAAAACAACAACAGGCTGCCCATCATGCCAGATCAGACTCCCACATGTCCATAATGGAGTCCAAAATGGACAAACTCGATGAACTCACGGCTGTGCTTAGGGATATACTAACATGCCTCCGCAAGATATCTGACAACATGACCACACCTCCCTGTGTGCCCACTACATCTGTTGCCACTACATCCTCAACTGCCACAGGGAGGGATGCGGACTCTAGCGGAGAGTCCCCGGCACGTCAGCAGCCTGCACCTGAGGGTCCCCCTGAAAAGAAGAAGAGGGGTCGTCCGAAGAAGGACAAGTGAGAGGCAGATGGCCACGCATACCCCCCAGGAAGTGAATACCTGTTCCAGACATCCTCATTGTGTGCAAAGCGTTCACCTTGTTGACTGTCGCTAAACTCCCACACATGTGATGGAGGGTCTAAGTTGGACCAATGTCACAACTGACTGTGGGTTTAACTCTTGAAATTTCATCTACCAACACTACCAATTCCTCTGTGAACTTTGGATTCCCATCGCACTGTACAGCACTTTCATTTTCGTATACTATTCTAACACATGCATGTGAATAAATTCACAATCACACAAAACCTGCTTCTGTTGTGACTTTAACTTGGTGTGTGTCATGGAGATGATGACCTGCTAAAAGTATACTGTGCATGAAAACTACTACAGCAATGTAAACACAGTTATGTGAGTCATGGTGATGTGACACATATGAGGGAGACACACCACTACGTCAACACAACACATACTTACCATGGCCATCTAACTCATCGCCTACACTCTTGTGTAATGAAAATACAGTGGAATGCACATACACAACACCCATCCTGAGTCAGTGGCAATCAGCCCACAGGTACAGTATGGAATTGATTGTTGGATGTGTGGACACAGACAAAGCACAGTCCAAAGTGACGCACAGGTTTAATACACAATCACCACATGTGAACATCACAACATATGGAAGGTAACCTCACGTGACAGTGAGCACAAAGTAACCAAGTGGTAAACAATGAAAGTCCAGGGGTGTGTGGCACATCATCGGTTCGACAACGACAACTTGCACTCTGTAACAGTAATCCTTGTTCCGGGGGTCACACATGACCAAACTACAGCCAAAGGACCCTGTGAAGGACAGACATACAACACTATTAACATCACAAAATAACAGCATACATCTGCAATCCACATGCCAAACACAAATCTGAAGATACGTGAACACAACCTAGTAATCATGTCAACACTGTTTGGGTGTACATACTAACTTAGAGGACACATCACTGCAAGCATCCTGTCAAGTAGCACACAGCCACACATATGCAGAAACATTGCACCACCTACACATATCAGGCTATAACAAAACGTAGACAACACATCACTGTATACTCACAATCATGTGAAAAAGTTGTTGATGAGCTGTGTCCGAACATCCCCCTCAACCTCATCATCCTTGGCAACATGACCCAGAGCAGGATCCTCTACGGCTGGCGGCTGTTGGTCATCATCATCCTGGATGAGAGCCAACTCCTCCCTCACTGCCAGGTTGTGTAGCATGCAGCACACAATTATAATTTTGCACACCTTCTCAGGGGCATATGGGAGGGCCCCTCCAGTCCTGTCCAGGCAGCGGAATCTGCTTTTCAGCAACCCAAATTTCCGCTCAATCACTCTCCTGGTCCGCCCATGTGCCTCATTATAATGTATCTCCGCCGGTGTCACAGGGTTCCTGAGGGGTGTCAGCAACCACGGCATGTTTGGGTATCCTGAGTCACCTACATACAAACAAACAAACATTTAATGGGTCTGAAAAGAGTTAGAAAAAAGATTTACCAAAAACACACTAGGGAAACAGATATTACACACCGACAAGCCAGGGACGCTGGTTCTGCAGCCGTGACATCATTGTTGGGATCCGACTAGTCCGCATGATGTAAGCGTCGTGTGCTGAACCAGTGAAACGGGCACACACATGTGAAATTGTCATGTCCGGCAGACATACCACCAGGGCATTGATGGAGTGGAAATGTTTTCTGTTCCGGTATGTCTGCTCATGTGCATGTGGTGGGACCAAAGCCACATGTGTTCCATCTATGGAGCCTATGACATGTGGCATCCTCCCCAGTGCATAAAAGTCACTCTTTATGGCAGTGAATTGTCCTGGAGTTGGGAATTGGATGTATCGGTTCAGGAAATGCAACATCGCCTCCAAAACATCGCGAAGCACACGGCTGAACATGGTCTGTGACATCCCACCAGCAGAAGCCACAGTGTGCTGGAAGGTACCGGTGGCAAAGAAGTGTAGGGCTGCCATCACCTTCACCTTGGGGGTCAGCGCTGATGGATATGCCCGGCCAGGTTGTAAATTTGGGGCCAACTGCTCCGCCAACTCCTCAATTAGTGGTCTGGTGAAGCGGTACCATCGGATGCAGTCACGTTCAGCCATGGTTGCAAGGTCTGGGAACGGTCTATGGACAGCTGGTCTACTGCAGTACATAGGTGAGCAAAGAAAGATTGTCAGTTTCCTTACATGTGTGGCAATGACCATGCTAAATACACATGCAGCATCATAGCAAGACGCAATTACTTGATGTGTGTGCTGTTGGGCATGGACACATATGTCAGATATGTGCCCCTCACCTGACATCTCAGCTCAACATGGTTACACAACAAGTGCAATGCTGTGCTGTGAACAATCTATGGGGTCTGTCACAGTGCATCTGCACAAATGTCACATCCCAAACACACACCTCAGTGACTAGTAAGGTTAGATGTGTTCCCCACATGACAGGTGCTTTGTCTGTCACACACACAAGGATCTTGTGGTGCCACAAGGACACTGTCATGATGTAGCGTCTGATGTACATGTAACAACACACCCATGAAACACACATGATGTGCTACCAGATTTGTTAGCACGGCATACATGGATGTCTGTGACACACAGACACAACAGCAACTCACATGGTCAAATCACATGGATGTTATAAACAATTGACATCTACCACATACAATCAGAGACATGTGTGTAGCACAATACGCACATACTCTGGATCAACCCCACAATGCTAGCTCTGGAACACCCTGTGACACACAGTCCATTACACCTATGAGTCAGGGTGTATGTAACATGTCATCACACAATGTGCACCTTGTACTGTGTACAGGGCTCAGGGTTTGATCTGGGAAGTTGGCACTCACAGTAGTGATGTGCCTCACACACAATGGTTCTTGTCCCCATTAAACATGGCACACCCTGGGAGTGTGTGCCACTAAGTACCCCGTCCAACATGAAATGTGGAGCCATGTACCCACACATGTCATGAGGCCTGGAATGTCATTTCATGTACTGTGTGACAGGCTGTATGTTTGTTGTAGGGCACTGGAGTCCCTGCCAAGATATTGTGGGTGGCATCCTTTGGCTTTTGGCTGTAATGGTGACAGACGTGTGTGAGTTTACAAGAGACATGTAGCACACTCATGGACCAAGCCGTGTGCACGCATTGGCTTTTGGCTGTAATGGTGACAGACGCGTGTGAGTTTACAAGAGACACGTCGCACACCCATGGACCAAGCCGTGCGCACGCATTGGCTTTTGGCTGTAATGGTGACAGATGCGTGTGAGTTTACAAGAGACGCGTCGCACACCCACGGACCAAGCCGTGCGCACGCATTGGCTTTTGGCTGTAATGGTGACAGATGCGTGTGAGTTTACAAGAGACGCGTCGCACACCCACGGACCAAGCCGTGCGCACGCATTGGCTTTTGGCTGTAATGGTGACAGATGCGTGTGAGTTTACAAGAGACGCGTCACACACCCACGGACCAAGCCGTGCGCACGCATTGGCTTTTGGCTGTAATGGTGACAGACGCATGTGAGTTTACAAGAGACGCGTTGCACACCCACGGACCAAGCCGTGCGCACGCATTGGCTTTTGGCTGTAATGGTGACAGACGCGTGTGAGTTTACAAGAGACGCGTCGCACACTCACGGACCAAGCCGTGCGCACGCATTGGCTTTTGGCTGAAATAGTGACAGACGCGTGTGAGTTTACAAGAGACGCGTTGCACACTCACGGACCAAGCCGTGCGCACGCATTGGCTATTGGCTGTAATGGTGAAGGGTGCGTGTGAGTTTTCAAAAGACGCGTCGTACACTCACGGACCAAGCCGTGCGCACCCATTGGCTTTTGGCTGTAATGGTGACAGACGCGTGTGAGTGTACAAGAGACGCGTCGCACACTCACAGACCAAGCCGTGCGCACGCATTGGCTATTGGCTGTAATGGTGACGGGTGCGTGTGAGTTTTCAAAAGACGCGTCGTACACTTTCGGACCAAGCCGTGCGCACGCATTGGCTATTGGATGTCATGGAGACGGACGCGGATTTGAAACTTGTTACATTCGTGTTCCGAAAATTCAGTTGGCTCCCTACAACAATGTATCAAAGTAAATGGGGTCATGGTGGGGAATATTTGAATGATGCGGAAGGCGTGTACGGAGCGTGCAATGCAATGGATTGGCCAATTTCAGAAAATGCAAACATGGCGGACTTATCACTTTGGACGCATGGGACAGATTCTGCCTCAGCAGCACAGATATAAGACTGTCTGTTCCCCAGAGACTTCACTTGCCTGCACCACCTGCTACAGCATTACATCTCTGCTACCACTGCTGCTGTCTCTGCATCCTCTGGGTCCTGCAATGGCACGTACTATGGAGAGGGCCCCAGCATTCACTGAGGAGGGGAACCAGGCCCTGCTGGACAGCCTCCTGCCACAGTACAGCAAGCTGTCTGGGAAACCAGGGGAGCAGGTGAGTGCGCAGTCCACTGCCTTCGTAATTGTGCATGTTGTCTGACTAGCACTACTAGCATTGTGTCCACCTAGGGCAAGCATGCTCACTGAGTAATTGTAAGTCTCCAAGTGTGTAGATACATGTTCTGTACAGGTACAGTAATGAAAAAGTGTATATTACCATGTTTCTGCTTTCCAGGCACTGTTTTCATGTTGTTAATGCATGCTTGCACACAGGACAACTGCCCATGACCATAGTTGCACTACCTGCATACATCATATGCCCTTGTGACAATGACATGTATGTCCAACTGTGTTATGGACAAACATGTTGCATGTGTAGTAATGGTGTCTTACTTTGTCATCCTCACAGGTCGATGCCCATCAGAAACAGGAGATTTGGCAGACCATCGTCCGGGCAGTTAGATCTGTGGGGGTTTTCAAACGCTGCATCCGCCACTGCCAGAAGAGGTGGCAGGACCTTCGTGGCTGGATCAGGAGGATAGCCAGGGTCCAGCTGAAGCTGTCGCCTCCACGCAGACGGGGCGGACGATGGACACTGACCCCACACATGCTCAGGATTCTGACGGTGGTCTTCCCTGACCTGGATGGGCAGTTGAAGGACAGTCAGCAGCAAGGAGGGGGTAAGTTCATGCCTTTTTGGTGAACTATGTCTAACATGCCATTTGCACTCCTTCAGCCTGGTGACACTCCCACAGTTCGTCTGTCTGCTGAGACAAGACTCATGTGGCTAAATTTGGTGATGCCCCATTCTCATCTGATAACCAGGTGTAGCCCTTTTGGTCTGTGACTTGTGTCACTTGGGTTGTGTGTCCTTGCTGTTGTCCAAGGTTAATGTTGGGAACAGCATCTGCCACAGGTGCATCGTTTTGGGCTTCATGGGTGGGGCAATTGCTTGACATGTGTCTGCACATTGCCAGATATCTGACATGTACTCTGTGTGTTCTAACCACACACCAATGCATCAGGTAAGACCAATGTTGGGGCCCCTGAAGAATGAACATCATGAGTGTAACACATGCATTGCCACCTGCTTACTGTTCATGGTAATCACATGTTGCACATGGACCAGGACAGGTATGCCAACTCCGGCCATATGAGACACTCTGTCCTCCCAATCCTGGGTGTCAGCCAACATTTAGAGCATTATGAAATGTGCAATCAGGTGTCTGCCTCTGTGTCATTGTGTATTGGCATGGCTTCTTGGACTTCAAGAGTGTTTAAATGTTTAGGATGGACAGCCATCTGATATGTGGCTGTTGGATCTGCACATTGGGCAGAACATAGGTGTGTGATTACTTGAGTGTGCCTAAGGGTGGATTCCACATTAATGTGCAAGCAGCTTTGCTTTGTTCTCGTCAGCCTGTGATGTGTTCATGTTTACTGATTTGTGTTAGCACAAACTCAAATGTCTCATTTGGATACCCTGGGATCATCTGATCCTTGATGATGTGGGTAGCAGGGGGGGAACATGTGTACTTGACAGCTACAGAGCTTGCATTCCCAGAAAAAACATGGGTGTGACACAGTGCACACTGTTGTTTTTGGATGCACTGCCCCAGTGACAGGAGCCAGAACTGACTGAGTGGCCAGACAGCCCTGTGGCATGGTATGCCACATGCAAATCTGGATCCTGCAGTATTGTCAGTTGTCCTGCATGCACTGCATTGTAGCATTGACTATCAGGACATGAGGCCATCATGGTGTCTGGGGATGGAAGTATATCCATCATGTCAACAATGACTTTGGCCATCCCATTTTCTGACACATGTACTGAGTCACTGGCAGGAGATGGGTTATGTGTGTAGTGATACATTACAATCACAATCCTTGCAGATCAGACAACTGGCAATGTGGGGCATGTTTGCACATATTAGTAGTGACATCATACATGCACCAGACCGATGGGTCCATTGCCAGGATGGGTACGAGGGGCATGGTTGACTGGCAGACTGGCAAGTGCCTGCTTCACATATGTGTCAGTCATGTTAGCAATGGTTCTCATATGATGCCAGGGCTTGCTCTGTGATGTGCTGAAAATACAGTCATGTGTCAGGTCAATACAGGTGACTAATGTGAATCTGTTTTTCATCATTGTTTGCAGCATCATCTACGGCTGCTGGAGGAGACAGCTCCACGGACCAAGAGGAGCCGCAGAGCCAGACTGGGTCTGCTGTGGAGGAGGTGGAGGGACCCAGTGGTATGGAGGGTGAGGGGAGCCACACTGAGGGACACTCAGCTACAACCACCTCAGCTGAGGAACACTCCAGCTCCAGTGAGGACTCCCTTGTGGAGGCGGGTGCCAGCAGACCACAGACAACAGCTAGCATGTCTGTCCCCGCCACCACCACCATCTCCACCCTCCCAGATGCTCCCATCCCTGATGTCCGTGGAGGCTCCCGTGTCAGGGAGCATGTCACCTTCAGTCCAGGCACCGCACCCCCTGCCTCTGTCTCCCCTGCTGCCCTGAGTGTGGAGTCTGTGGACTTGCTTAAGCAGCTCCATGTAGGGCAGACATCGATGCTGAGTGTCCTCCATGCTCACACCGGTCTGTTGACACAATTGATGTCCTTCATGGAGGGCATCTCAGCAAACATGTCTGCCCGACAGCGGAGCAATCAGTCCATGGCCTCCTCACTGACGGCAGCAGTGTCCCTCCTCCAACAGTCCCTCACCCCTCCTACCTCTGCCCCATCCACAATCCCCACTACCCTACCTGCCCAACACACACTCACACAGGCCCAGGCATGCACATCAACAGACCCAAGCAGCACACAGCAACGCATGCCAAAGTCAAGACGCGCAAGCACGCACACTCCGGGGACTGATAGCACACACACACAGGGGATGGAGCACAGACACACAGACAGGCATCCACAACCACTCCGCAGTCCTCAGATACCTCTCCCTCCAAAACCCCTTCCCTTGCCTCACCTGCAACCCCACCTTCCCAGAAGCTCTTCCTCTGTGACCTTGGGCTCTTCCCCACAGATCCATCTGATCCAACTCACAAGGGGAAGAGGAAGTCACCACACACAGAGGGGAGTTCCCCCACCACACGGACACCCTCCCCCAGGAGCAGGAACACTGAGGCCCCCACCCGCAAATCCCCCCGGACCAGGAAGAGCAAGACCCCACCACAATCCCACACTTCCACCACAAAGTCTCTGTCCTCCAGCCCCCAGGCCACCACTCCAAAGGTTCCCCCGCCACACCCTGCCCCAGGTTCACCCACGCACAGGTACACCATCCCCAAAATGATTAGCCCTCCCCCCCTGCCACATGCACTTCCACCCCCACCTCACAACCTCTGCCTGTTCCTGCGACTGCTGTGGAGACCTTGTCCCCCCCATCTGTCCTGCACACTTCATCTGAGCCCCAAACCACTCCTTTGGACATTGGCACTACAGTGGAGACCCCGTCCACTCCGTCTGACCTGGGCACTGCAGTGGTGACGGCGTCCACTGTGTCAGACACCTCCACTGCAGTTGCCACTGACACTCCTGCACCCACCACCCCTCTCCTGCCCCATACTGCTATCCCCTGATCGTGTCCCTTCGGTTCCTGGCCTGCCCCAATGTATGCCCCTTCAAGGGGAGATGTCCCCTGTCCGTAGCAGTGCAGGCAAGCAATGTGTGACAGCCAGTCATATGTCACACACAATGGACTATTGAAATGGACTGGCCATTGGCCTTTGGATGATTCATGAGTTCACAAAATTCTTTTTTTGCAAGCTGAATAAAGCTATTGTCTGTTGATTTTGTCGTTTTGCATTGAATGTACATGATGTTGCTGATGGGTGTCATGAAGTTGCTGTTGTGATACTTTTTTGTTGCTAATGATTGATTTGGTGATGTGATGGACTCCATGTGGTCCATGGTATATGTGTCCTATTACGGTATGTATCCATGTCATCCTTTGCTGCAATTTGAGGGTGTCATGATCCCAATATTTTGGCACAGGGAGTGTCACCTTTTATTCGCAACTTCACATCTGTGGCTTGCACTGTTGCACATATGTTGGGCTTACATTTGTGCACATTCTGAATTTTCCTGACTGTGGGCACATCGCCACTAGACATGCAGGTTTGGGCATCAATGGTGAACAAGTCATCTGTGTCATCAGTGCAACTTGCTATACATGTGTATTGAGTATGTGCAGATGACTTAAGAGACACTCCTGTACACAGGCTGATGTGACCAGAGCTTTCAGTGTGCTGTAGTAATTGGCTCACTGACCAAGTTTTATGCTGACATGACAGGGCCCTGCACAGACAACGTTTGGCACACCTGACCTTCCGCAGGAGTGGAGTCACCTCATGGCAGTGTGTCATTCAGTGAAATTGCCTGAGCCCATGGTGTATGTTCTGTGAGCATGTCTCTGTGGGTTCCCTTCCCTTTTTATACACAGCCTGTATTCCCTACAGATTTTCCTGTTTGTGATGCTTGGTAAGTTGTCCTGTGTTCAGCCAACATCTTTGACCTGGGTTTTCGGGGATGTAGGTGCATGGCAAACTACTGGTCATTAAGGTGTCATCCCTAGCTGGGTTTGTTTTGAGGGCCTGGGATGTGGACAGACGCACGTGGGACATATTCAGGATTCCCCAAGGCACTTTTGTGTTTCCACAATCAGGTAGTTTTCACTATGTGGTATCTGTCTGTGACTGGGTCACTTGTATGTGTGTGTGACTGCTCCCACTCCTCAGATTCGAAGCTGCAATGTTGGAAGGTGTCAACATGTGTTCTTTGTGGGTCTCCTTGGGTTCGTCATTGGTCTGGGACTGTGGCAGTGATCCCAATGATTCAGATACATTTCACATCATGCACATGTACCGCATACTGTGCAGTGTGGCAGACATTCACAAGGGTTGTTGACTGGCCATGTGTGATGAGTTTGTGCACCTTAGATCCCCCACCACCCCTGGGATTGTCATAGGTGCATGTGCAATGTCACCAGTCCATGTGGGCTTAGCTGATGAACATTGGTGCAGATCAGGGTGTGTGGTGTTAAGAGTGGCCAAATGTGAGTTGTGTCATGGCTAGGAACCTACCTACATTTTGGCCTTGGATTACAGGCCATGCCCAGTGATTTGTGTTTGTGTAAGTGTGATGGGAGTTGGTCTGTCAAGACACATGACCCAGTGTGCACAGGTGACTGTGCTCCACAGTATGGGCAACTTCCAAATATGTCATCACAGAGTCATTATCATACAGGCTACTGTCACCACAATGTAGGGTCCTTGAGGGTACTGATGGAGTGGGTCTGTCCCTTGCTGTGTTGGTTGCTGTTCCGCGCAGCTTGTGTCACATGAGTCTGTTGTGATCCCACTCATCTAACACTGCCTGATTGCCCACAGAGGGGTACCCAATTGATGTGTGACCTTAGTATGGCACTGTGTACACATATGTGTCTTTGGAGTTCAGCACCCCCTCATGTATTGTGTACCAGCCTGGGGACACTGACACACACACACATGTTGTGTTTGATATGCAATGTGTGGCTGCCTGTTTGTGTTTGTGCATCTGCGCCAATGCATTGGTATGGCTTTTGTGGGCCATTGGCTGGATGTTGTTTGGGGGTTTTTCCCTACTGTCCCTAGGTCTCCTACCTCATCAGTCTGCACATTCATTATGGTTGGTATGTCCCATTGCTGCCATGGTATGGGACTTGGTCACCTAACATCTACAGTCTCCACAGGATTCCTTAGTTCATGTGTCTGTTTGTGCAGATATGTGTGTATGCATTGTGAGGGTCACTTCTTACATTGTCTAATTGGACACTGGGGGCATTGTCATCCCCCATGGGCGATGCTTGTCTGCACATGGCAGAGGGTATTTTTTTCATACACAACTATCTTTCCATCGACATATCTATGTTTGTATGGCACACAACCACTACTTTGACACTACATTGCTTGTGGTGTTCGGACCAGGATTCATACATGCTGGTTTGCAGATGCTGCTATGTTTATGACCACACTCACCTTTTGGTCACTGTGGTGAGGGGGGGTTTAAACCCCATTACCACAATGTTCCTATAATGCTGGGTCTTTGAACCCCACACTCACCTTTTGGTCACTGTAGTGTGGGTGGGTTTAAACCCCATAACTGCAATGTTCCTGGGATGCAGGAGTTTTGAACCCCACACTCACCTTTTGGCCACTGTAGTGAGGGGGGGTTTAAACCCCATTACCACAATGTTCCTAAAATGCTGGAGTCTTGCACCCCATACTCACCTTTTGGTCACTGCAGTTAGAGGGGTTAAGCCCCATTACGACACTGTTACGGTAACTGCTTGGGGTTTAACCCTCACATTCACCTTTTGGTCGCAACTGTGATGGGAGTGACATTATGTTTTCCCTTTCAGTGTTACTGTTGCAAGCAGTTGACACACAATACACAATCTTGCCATGATGGTAGGGGGGGTGTTTTGTCTACAACCCCTATGTGTGGGACTGCTGGTGGTGATAGGCATCCACCACCCTATGTGTGTGAGTACTGGTAGTGATAGGCATCCCCCCCATGAGTGGAGACTGCTGGATGTGATGGGCATCCAGCCCCCTATGTGTGTGGGTACTGGTAGTGATAGGCATCCCCCCCATGGGTGGGGACTGCTGGTTGTGATGGGCATCCAGCACCCTATGGGCTGGATAATGGTGGTAGTGATAGCCACCCCCCCCTATGAGTAGGGTGTACTGTTAGTTATAGGCATCCAGCCCCCTATGAGTAGGGAGTACTGTTAGTGATAGGCATCCAGCACCCTATGAGTGAGGAGTACTGGTAGTGATGGGCATCCACCCCCCTATGTGTGTGAGTACTGGTAGTGATAGGCACCCCCCATGAGTGGGGACTGCTGGTGGTGATAGGCATCCACCCCCCTATGAGTGGGGAGTACTGGTAATGATAGGCATCCACCCCCCTATGTGTGTGAGTACTGGTAGTGATAGGCATCCCCCCATGGGTGGGGACAGCTGGTTGTGATGGGCATCCAGCACCCTATGGGCTGGATAATGGTGGTAGTGATAGCCACCCCCCCATGAGTAGGGTGTACTGTTAGTTATAGGCATCCAGCCCCCTATGAGTAGGGAGTACTGTTAGTGATAGGCATCCAGCACCCTATGAGTGAGGAGTACTGGTAGTGATGGGCATCCACCCCCTATGTGTGTGAGTACTGGTATTGATAGGCACCCCCCATGAGTGGGGACTGCTGGTGGTGATAGGCATCCACCCCCCTATGAGTGGGGAGTACTGGTAGTGATAGGCATCCACCCCCCTATGTGTGTGAGTACTGGTAGTGATGGCATCCACCCCCCTATGTGTGTGAGTACTGGTAGTGATGGGCATCCCCCCTATGAGTAAGGAATGCTGGTAGTGATGGCCATCCAACCCCTATGGGTTGGGCAATGCTGGTGGAGAGGGATATCTGCCCCCTGTGTGTGTGTTGCATTTCGCTGGTTTGTGACATTTGTTTGTGTGGTGGGTGTCTGACTTACCGTCTGCGACGTACTCGTTGGTTCCTGTTGTTGATTCTGTCATAGATGTACAGTACAGGGATGATCTGCGCGATGGGATTCATGGTTGGTTCGTCTCGTAGGCGTTGATAGTTGGCCCGTCTCATAGCCGTAGATCGTGTTGTTGCGTGAATCGAACCTTATATACTGCTCTTCCGGATGTTGAGACGAGCTGGAGGTGGCAACACGTTCGGCACGTAGGAAGTACGCATTGTACTTGGCCGGCCGGAAACTGCTGTGAAATAGCTTCCGTGCGACTCTATTCTGCATTTTCGGATCCGGCTCGTACGGGATATGTGGCTGGAATCGGAGCATACGTGTCGATCAGGATTTTGCCACATTTGCCCATCGTACTTCATCGGCCGGACGGACTGGCTCCCGGAACGCGTCGGGCGGAAGGTAACGCTACGGACAGCTCTCGGAGGGCTGTCCGAGCGAGATCGGAATCGGCCCCTTAGTGTTAGAGCTACTTTTTATTCTTTCAGTTTACCTGGCTCTTTCTTTTTTACTGTCTTCACTCTTCTATGATGATGACTAATATTAAAGGTATTAAAATTGTTTCTTTTAGAGTTAAAGGTTTATGACACCCTGTTAAACATACTAAGGTTTTAGATTATGTAGTTAAACATAAAGCAGATATATGTTTACTTCAGGAGGCCCATATAGATGATACTGTTTAATCCTACATGAAAAAAATGAGTTGGTAATATTATTTATTCTCCTGCAGTCAACAGTAAAAATGGAGTTGCTATTCTTTTTGCAAAAACAATTACATTTTTAAATATTAAACAAATGCTCTGATTCTGATGGTCGTTTTCTCATAGTTAAAATCTAAATTGATAATACCGTTTTGCACCTGATTATTGTGTATAGTCCCAAAAATGATGCCCCAATTTTTGGTCTCTTTTTACATCATGAGTGCTAAAATTGGGTAATGCTCCACTTGTTATTGGAGGCGACTTTAAACTTCTTTGTGACCCATTATTGGATAGAACTTCCCAAGCCAAATATCATCCTCCAAAGTCTTGCTTCACTCTTAAATCCTTTTTTAGAACTACCAAATTGAAAGATATTTGGTGTTTGTATCATCCAATGGAAAAACATTTTACTTTTTTTTCTCATCCTCATAATTCCTATTCTCTAATTAATTATGTATTAATATCCCACCAACTAATACATTACATTCTTTATCCTATTATCCAGAATATTGATATTTCTTATCATGGAAATGATTCATGCATTTTGTGTCCTAACTCCTCTCAACAATCTCAAGGTTGATGGTACATGAATACCAATGTTGTCCTTCATGAAAAAACAAAACAAAAATGTTGTCAACAATACATGACTATTTTTCTTTTAATGCTGAAGGTTCTACTTCAATTTTTAATCAATGGGATGCATTCAAGGCATATGTCAGAGGGGCGACTATATATATTATGCACATAATAATAAATCCTTTAACTCTAGAATTAAAGAATTAGATACGCAAATAGCAAAGCATCAATGTCTCTTTATCATATCTAACCACATTAAATATAAGATACAATCACAAAAACTTTGTTTTAAATTAAACTCCATATTAAGCAATAGGGAGGACATACAAATTTCTAATAAGAAAGCTAAATGTTGTTTTAGTGCTAATAGATGTGAAGGTTTTTGGCCAATTATCGTCGTATTAAGCAAGATAAAAATCAAAGTAATGTTATCCATAATTCTAATGGTCAAATCGCTTTATACCATAAAGAAATAGTTAATGAATTTATGAATTACTAATCAACTCTATATAATAAACCTCCTCCTAATGATATGTTTCATATTGATAATTTTTTAGAGAGGTGTGGTGTACCTAAAATGTCTCCGTCAGTTAGAAATAAATTGGATCTACCAGTCACTAATCTTTTAAATTAGTTAAATCTCCGGGTCCAGATGGTATCCATGCTGAATTTTTTAAAGAATTTTGTCCTCACCTTCTACCTTTTTTACTCAAATTAATTACTTACTTTAGTAGCACAGGATCAACTTTTGGGTCCTTTACTGAAGATTTGATTATAGGTCTCCTGAAACCTAACAAAGATCCCGCTATTGTTTCAAATCATCACCCCATTTCTTTAATTAATCAAGACTGCAAACTTCATGCACAGATTCTTGCAACCAGGTTGGCCTCTGTGCTTCTTACTATCATGCATATTGACCAATTTTGTTTTATGAAAAATAGACATTCGATGAATAACATAAGATAATTATTTCATGCGATTGAAGTTGGATCATCGCTACCTCTACCAGACGATGTCCTGGCATTAGATGCGAAAAAGGCTTTTGATAAATACCATTGGTAGTGTCTTTTCCATAACTTATCTGCATTTAACTTTGGCACTTTGTTTATTCATATGATTTCAGCTCTATATTCTGGTTCGTCTGCCAAACTTTATAATTAATGGTTGAATTTCTAACAATTTTATTCCTTTTTAGGGGTACCAGACAAGGTTGCCCCATATCACCTTTACTTTTTCCTCTTGCTATTGAACCTTTACTAATTGCCACCAGAAATTGGATGGAAATTGAGGGCCTCGTTATAAAGAATGTTCCTATTAAAATGTCAGCTTATGCTGATGATGTACTCCTATATATTGGTTATCCTGAATCTTCCATTTCCGCCATTAATAAATTCAATTTACGCTAACTCTCAGATTTCAGGATATATGTTAATAACTAATAAAACAGAATGTGTTCCTTTACATGTTCCTTGTACCCCAGATATGCTCCCAAATAAATACAAAATCTGGTGAAAAGATAAACTTAAATATTTTAGTATATTACTTTCACACACCATAAATCAATCCATGTCCTTAAATTGTGATTGTATTCTTGCTCATATTAATGATACTTTAAAAAAATGGTCCACCCTACATTTATCCAGATGGGGAAAAGTTGAAGCTATCAAAATGGTTATTGCTCCAAACTTTTTCTATCTTCTTTCTATGATACCTATTCAACTTCCTCTTAAGTTTACAAAATTATGAACACATTTCTTTCTAAAGTTATTTTGAATAGCAAATCTCCTTGTTTAAGTTATAAAAAAATAAAATGGCAATGGTGATTTAGCTTACCAGATTTCCTTAATTATCATAAAGCATTTATTTTAAAACAAACTACCTTATGGTTCCAGCATACAGGGTTAACTAATTCACCTTCATGCCTTTGTATTGAACAAAGTTTGATATCACCATTTCCTTTACCTGCATTGCTCACCATGGCTACCTCTGCTGCTTTGCTATAAAGATCAGTAATACTAAAGTCTACAAAATGAATATTACAAGATTTAGAGTTGATTTTCCGATTCCCAATGTCACTTACCTTAAATTTGTCGTTATGATATATGCCTGTGTTAATGCTAGCTTGTCACTCAAAATTTTGGCAATCCTAGATTAAGGCTGGTATTATTTATTTAAAAGATATTTATTATAACAATACCTTTTTAACTTTTGATGAATTAAAGCAAAGATTTAAGTTGCAGCTGTCAGATATTTATTTATTTATTTATTTTTATTGAGTAGCT